>PVKV010005037.1:59100-120431 GCA_004027835.1 Alouatta palliata | reverse complement strand
GCAATTCTCCTGCCTCAGCCTCCTGAGTAGCTGGGACTACAGGCACGTGCCACCATGCCCAGCTAATTTTTGTATTTTTAGTAGAGACGGGGTTTCACCATGTTGACCAGGATGGTCTCGATCTCTTGACCTCGTGATCCACCCGCCTCGGCCTCCCAAAGTGCTGGGATTACAGGCGTGAGCCACCGCGCCCGGCCTACACTGATACACTTTCTACCAGGGCCCAGGGGATTTCCTCGGTGCCACTGTGACAATATCCCAGCGTAGGGAGGGCCTGCCCATTCGTTCACTCTCAGGGAGCTGTGGGTGGGTGGCTGGAGCCCACTATTGCTCCAGCCGATTCCTGGATCCTGGTTAGATCACAACAGCACCAGAACCAGGAACATGCAAAATATTCTCTGGTCTCTACCAGGAGATACACTACCTGCCTCAGAGGGCTGATGGTTAGGTAACGCATTGTGATTTGCTTAAAATGTACTCAGTACAAGCCCCTTTCTTCCTCCCCAGCTTTCAAGGACTGAGGCCACAAAACACTGACTGCAGGCTCTTTCAGGCTTCAGTAACTATCACCACCTGGCACCAAGACTTGGCGTGGAGAGGTTTCCATGCAGTTCTTTCACAAGAGGGAAAACTCGCACCTGCCTCAGGGACACAGATGTCCAAGGTCAGGCCTATGACGCCAGATGTTTGTCCCACTCCGCCGGAGGGCATTTTCTCCCCAGTAGGAGGGTGAGGGAGGGGGTGGCACGGATGCCCTCATCTCTCTGCTACACAATGAGCGTCAGTGTCGCGCAGAATCGCCGATTGTTCTGCCCGACCTGCAGGCAGTTGGGGGAGGCCGGGTCGCCCTGGGTCACGGACACGCGAAAGTCAACTGTGTCCAGGAAGCCCAGGAAGCCGCGGGATGTGGAGGGACCTAGTGCCTCCAGGAAGGCGCAGCACTGCCCCGGCTAACTGCGGTCACTTCTCACAATTCCCCATCCGCGACAGCCCCGGGGCCGCGGTAGGGCGGGCAAGACCGGGAGGTGCTGGGTGCGTGCCCAGGCGCCCCTCCGCGGGGGACAGAGCCGCGCGGCCCCGGGGCGCACTCACCTGGCAGCTGGCTCGGCGGCGCGCAGGCTGCAAGCGCTCTCGGAAGTGGCGGCTGGGTGCGCCCGGCCTGCGCGCCGTTTTGTTCCGCTCCGGGGAAGGCGTGTCCCGGGCCACGCCAACCAGTGGACTTTGCACACTGCACCACTCTAGGGCTGATGTCATGGCGCGAAGCCCGGCGGCGCTGCCCTCCCAGGCTCCGGGACAGCCCGGCCGGCGGTGGGCGGGTTCAGGAGTCACCAATTCCGGCGCGCCCCGTGCTCGCGCTGCGGTCCCACTGTGCGCAATGTCGCTGCCACCGCGAAAAACATCTTGCACATGTGAGGGACATTTCAGGGGTTTCCTGTCAGTCGGGTGAGAAGGCGGAGATGAGACCTTAGAGGTCAGACCCACGATAAACTTCGGCCCTTAAAGAAAGGGGTGTCTCGAATTTGCAAGTACTCGTGGCAGAGGGTAAGGGACACATCTTGGGCGCCAGGGTAAGACGGACACTTCCAGAGCAAGTCTGATTCTGCCCATCCACTCACTAGCTGGGCCCTGGGCCTAGACAGCCCCTCTGGGTTCAGAGTCATCTGTGAACCGCTTGTAATCTACAGGGAAGTGAGGTCTAAAAGGACATCCTGTAGGACCCACACACCTTCAGCGACACCCAGCATGTAGCAGACACTCGACCAACGTAACTCCCTCTCCAACAGCTCTTGTCCGCTCAGTTTTTCCCAGTCTTCCCTGCTACCCCAAGGACAACACCTGGAAAAAGGTGTTCTCCCCCAAAAGCAGCAGTTCTGAAAAGTGGGTGCCTCCAGAGAGGTTTTTCTCTGGGGCTCCAACCTTCAGTAGGACAGACACAGGCTAAGGCCACTCAATTGCCCCTGGGGCAATTCCAGGGGGCATTCTGTCCCCACCTCCTCATCCAGTTCCCATCCCTTCCTGAGTGTCCTGTGTAGGCCAGGGGGAAGAGAAGCTCACACCCTCCAGAGCTGCTGCCTGGGCCAGAGGAGAGTCCTCACCCCTTGCGGCGATGGGAAACAGCCCAGAAATGCAATGTTCTACACAGAGAAGAAGCTTCCCAGGAGCCTCTGGCAGGGAGGGCCTAGGTAGGGTAGGAGAGCCAGGCTTTAAAGGGAAGTACCATTTTCTTTTCCTCCTCCCTGCCCCTGTCCGTCCTGCTGTGCATCAAGCAAGGAGCACTGCCCTTTTTGGGAACTTGTGAGTTTGGATTTGGGGGAACATGAAGAATCTGCAAGAGAAACTGATGTTTCCAGGAATAGGAGGAGTAAGAAAGGAGCGAGTGCCTCGGGAAACAAAGCCCTGTCTTGTAGTTTGTAGGTTTTCTCAAACTTGTTCACCTTATTTCTAAGAGCAAAGGAAGTCAAGGGCTGATGTTATGTTTTATTCTCTAACATTGAATTACATTATTTTCAGTGTAGACTGTGATGGGAAAGAAACCGCCCTCGGATCTTGGATGTGCACTTCAGTGAGATTGCGAATGTTGTGTGAGTGTCTCTGTGTGTACCTTTCTGCTATATTCCAGAGCATGCTCAGAAGGAACTTCTGCAGCCTCCTAATGCCCATAGCAGTTCACTGCAGGGAGGCCCTGGAAGGTTTGCTAGGCAGCTGCTCACCCCACACCCCAGGTGGCCTATAGATGCAGCTGCTACGTCTTCCACCCTGGGCAGGAAAGGGTTCAGGCCTCAACCAGCTTCACTTAAAGCCCTGGTTTGCTGAATCAACTTTTTTCCAGGAATAAAGTTAAGCATCTTATGATCTAGAAAATGAAGTATTTGACCAGGCACGGTGCCTCACGCCTGTAATCCCAGCACTCTGGGAGGCTGAGGCAGGCAGGTTGCTTAAACCCAGGAGTTCGAGACCAGGGGAAACCATGTTTCTGCAAAAAAATTTAAAAATCAGCCAGGCATAGTGGTGTGTGCCTGTAATCCCAGCTACCTGAGTCTGAGGTGGAAGGATCACTTGAACTCGGGAGGTGGAGATTGCAGTGAGCCAAGATTGCGTCACTGCATTCCAGCCTGGGCGACAGAGAGAGAGAGTGTGTCTCAAACAAGAAAAAGAAGAAGAAAAAGTGTTTATCTAGGTTTTCTTGCTTTCTACCTTAAGCAACATCTTCCCTTTGGCCAGGTTCATCATATAAACAAGGCCCTCCCAGATTAAAATGTCTCTAAGCACCCAACCAGTGTTTCTTGCAGACTGGGCCATCTTCATCTGACCCAACCAAGATGTAGGAGGAGAAATCAAAAGAATTCCTGGTCACAGCTGCACTGAGCAAGCAATAGTTAAACAGGTACATTCAGTTGCAGAACTGCCGTCAGTGTCAGAGACCAAGGGCTTCTGCCCAAAGATGGCAATCCCATGGGATTTCCCCCTCTCCTTTCAATTCTCAGTATCACGGAGACATGAGTCTCAGAGTTCTGCCGAGGATTTTACTAAAAGAGCAAACTCCTACATTTCCTTCTTTGGTCTGGGTTTGTCCTCTCTGGAGTTGTGGGACTGTTGATAGATTTCCCTGTGAGGACATGGCAACCTGTGCTGTGAAATGGCTTTAGGGTAGATCCAGGAAAAGAAGAGCAGTTCCTGCAGTCACACGTGGATCTGTCCCGGATCTCAGAGCACCTTGTAAACAGAGTAGTTGTACAATGTGTCTTGAAACCAGAATCCCTTTGACAGTCAGGAGTGTGCGGTAGTATTCCTAACGACACCAAGGCAACAGCACTATCTCAGGCAGTCCAGGGCAGGTGGTCAGCCTGCTTGTCTACCCAAAGACTGCCAGTGCACTTCTCTTAGGAGCTGTCTACGCAGAGCTAGAGATAAAGGAAGCCAAGTGGGACCTGCCTTGTTTGCTGTTTTTCCAGAACCTCTCACCTGATTATGTTGTTCTCTCTGCCTGCTGCCAATTACAAGGGCTTGGTCTTAGATAGCCCATTTGCAGATAAAGAAGACTTGAGGGATGAGGAAGGGCTTTGGGATTGAATTGAGTCAAAGGTGATGCTGGAGTTACCCACCACGCACAGGCACAAGCCTGATGTTGAAATCACAGAAAAACCAGTAAACATCACTACTTAGGATATCCTTAAGAAAGAGATTCTCATTCTGGCTGACCTGATTTACATAACCATATCTAGACTGGCCCCACCTGGCCAGCAGCACCCACCTGTGCAGAGACAGTGCAGTTGGAGCTCATCACCAAGAGATTGTCTGCTGGGCATTCTCGAAGGAGGTCTGGGACACTTAGGAGCTTGTCTGCTTCTCAGGACTCTCACAAATGTCTAACCTTTTCAGTATCCTTATGTCCTCTCTGTGCGCTCTATTTCCAGCGCCTCTGGGTTGGTATTTGATGGCTGCTGGGGATGAAGTGGGGCTTGTTACAGGCCGGAAATAGGGCCCCTGCCCTCCAGCTCCCAACTTTCTCTGCTGCTTCCTCTGTCATCTTTCCTTCTCTTTCTTCCCTGATGCTACATCTTCTCTCTCCTCTCCTGTGGTGAAACCTTTCTTTTCCACATTGATCCCAAGTGAGGGAGACCTGAGTGTGAGGCTGAGGAAAGAGTAAGCAGATGTGGCTGGCTTAGCTCTGCCCGTCTTTCCAGAGACCTTGGAGATCCAGTCTGGGCTGGAGATCTTCTTACTTGTCCATCTTTCCATCCATCTGTTCACTCATTCATTCATTCATCCATCCATCTATTTGTTCATCCATCTGTCTATCCATCCATCCACCTGTTCATCCATGTATCCACCACCCATTCACTCAGCATACATTTATTGGGGCCCCACTCTGTGCTGGTCTCTAGGCTCTAGGAATACAAGGAAGAATATAACTTGGATCCTGACCTCAAGCAGTTTACTCATCTAATGGGTAAACTAATATCATGGCCTCGAAGAAGTCTTTCAGGAGCACGAAGGAAGGGGTGTAGGGGACAGTGAGTAACAAAAGATGCTTAATGCTTTTTCCCTGGGGGAGAGCCTGGGTCAGGAAAGATGATTAAGACCTGGCTAGGGAACAAGAAGAAGGGGCAAGATCTTGGAACAGCATTGTTCAGCCAGAGAAGGGCAAGTTTATCAGCAGAGCTGACACCTGAGATGAAAGACAGGATTCAGTGAGAGATGGGGCCGTTGGTTAGGCAGAGACCAGAAGAACATGGCAGACACTGCACACCACTTGGAGCGGGTGCACTGTCCTGAGAGCAGTGGGAGTACTGAAGGACCTTAAATAGGGAAACGACATGGTCAGTTTGAAAAACATTCTAGGAAGATGACTATGACTCCCTGTGAGGTGAGAGGAGAGCCGGGGTACCCATCAGATTATTGCAATAGGCCGGGTGCAGTGGCTCACACTTGTAATCCCAGCACTTTGGGAGGCCAAGGTGGGCAGATCACAAGGTCAGGAGTTCGAGACCAGCCTGGCCAATATGGTGAAACCCCCTCTCTACTAAAAATACAAAAAATTAGCCGGGCGTGGCACACATGCCTATAGTCCCAGCTACTTGGGAGGCTGAGGGAGAAGAATTGCTTGAACCCAGGAGGCGGAGGTTGCAGTGAGCCGAGATCACCCCATTGTATTCCAGCCTGGCAACGGAGGGAGATACTCCGTCTCAAAAAAAAAAAAAAAAAAAAAGGAAGAGGCAATGGCCCCAAGGGTGGAAAGTGGGGCATGGATTTGAGGGTTGTTGAGGAGGCAGAATCTGCCAGACTCGATAAGCAATTGTCTTCTTGGGGTGGGGTGGAGCAGAAAGGGAAGGAGGAGTCAGGATGGCTCCTTGTTTCTAGGCTGGGCAACTCACCAAGTTAGGGAATTCAGAACCAGCTGCATCTTAAGGGGCAGGAAGGGATAATGAACTTAGTTTCATTGGATTTGAGATGCTTGTGAAAAATCCAAGTGAAACTGTCCAGTAGACAATTGGACACAGAGCAAAGGAGGAGTCAGGACGGAGAAAGAGATTGGGGGGTCTTCAGTCTAGAGAGAGCTTATAAAAGAGGAGCAGGCTCAGAACCCCAAGAAACACCCTTTGAGGGTAACTGAGAGCCCACAGAGGAAACTGAGAAGGAATGATGAAGGATGTAGGAGAAACTGATGGCAGGGAGGCCAAGGGAGAGAGGACTTCAAGGAGGAAGGAGCCTTGGGAACCTTCCCCCGGCATCCTCACACCTGGGAAGTGTGGAGATGCCTGGGGAAGAAAATGAATGGAGCCGCCAGGCAGGCACAAGCGCTCCACCAGCACTTTAGCAGGCTAAGGCATGTGGATCACTTGAGCCCAGGAGTTGGAGAACAACGTGGGGGAAACCCCATCTCTACAAAAAAAAAAAAAAAAAATTAGCTGGGCATGGTGGTGCACACCTGTAGACCCAGCTACTTGGGAAGCTGAGGTAGGAGCATTGCTTAGGCCCAGGTGGTAAAGGCTGATCCTCTCACAGCCTGGGCAACAGTGAGACCCTATCGCAAAAGAAAAAAAGAGGCCGGGCACAGTGGCTCAAGCCTGTAATCCCAGCACTTTGGGAGGCCAAGGTGGGTGGATCACGAGGTCAAGAGATCAAGACCACCCTGGCCAACCCAGTGAAACCCCGTCTCTACTAAAAATACAAAAAAAAATTAGCTGGGCGTGGTGGCATGCGCCTGTAGTTCCAGCTACCCAGGAGGCTGAGGCAGGAGAACTGCTTGAACCTGGGAGGCGGAGGTTGCAGTGAGCCGAGATCGTGCCACTGCACTCCAGCCTGGCGCCTGGCGACAGAGCAAGATCTGTCTCAAAAAAAAAAAAAGAGAGAGAGAAGAAAAAAAAGAAAATGAATGGAGTCAAGAAAGGCAAGGGTTGGTAGTTACGGCCTTTATGTAGCACTTCTTACTAAAGGAGTACTAATCTCCTTTATACCAAACCATTCGGTATCCCTTCCTCTTCCCACACCCTAGAAAATGCGTAATGTGTTCCCCCAAGTTCTGCTTGAAGGATTGAGGATTTTGTAGAGCTAAAGAAATAAATTTAGGGAGTGTGAAGGCTCAGAGAGTAACGACCTCACTGCACAGATTAGAATGTTTTTCTACAGATATCAGTGTTCACACTTCCCAGGGGGTATTCAAAGCCATTCCGTAGCTGAAACGGACTTCAGTGTAAAGTAAGACCCCTTAGGTCACCAGGGGCAGCAATGCTTTAAAGTATACAGCCCTAAACTTGTGGTTTGAATCTCAGCTCTGTCATCTATGACTTAAAATACTATGGATGGCCTGGTACAGTCACTCTCCCCTTAATCCCAGGACTTTGGGAGGCTGAGGCAAGTGGATCACTTGAGGCCAAGAGTTCAAAACCAGCCTTGTCAACATGGGGAAACCCCATCCCTACTAAAAATACAAAAATTAGCCGGGCATGGTGGTGTGTGCCTGTAATCTCAACTACTGTGGAGGCTGAGACATAAGAATCGCTTGAACCTGAGAGACGGAGGTTGCAGTGAGCACAGCAGAACATGCCCCTACACTCCAGCCTGGGGCGACAGAACGAGACTCGGTCTCAAAAAAAAAAAAAAGATAATGTTTAAAATGACTTGCTGGCCAGGCAGGATGACTCACACCTGTAATCTCAACACTTTGGAAGGCCGAGGCAGGTGGATCATTTGAGTCCAGGAGTTTGAGACCAACTTTGGCAACATGGTAAAACCCAGTCTCTATAAAATATACAAAAATCATCTGGACGTGGTGGCATGTCTGTAGTCCCAGCTACTAGGGAGACTGAAGTGGGAAGATCACTTGAGCCTAGGGGGCAGAGTTTGCACTGAGCTGAGATCACGCCACTGTACTCCAGCCTGGGTGACAAAGCGAGACCCTATCTCAGAAAATAAATAAATAAATAAATAAAATAAAATTACTTACTGTTCAGAGAAATGGAAGTTCTTAGGAAATGTATCATGCTTGCTGGGTGGTATCTCTGTGGGCCCCTGGGAATATGACTGGGCCCCACCTACCTACACATGCGTTCCGCAAGGCTATTCCTTGGTCTGGCGCTGTTCTGCGGTGCTAGGCTGTGATGAAGCAAGGCAAAGGGGCTTGTGGAATAGGCCCAGCATTTGCTTTCAGTTCCTGTATTCGTGTGTCCTAAGGAGGATTCCTAGAATCTCTCAGGGTTTGCTGCAGAAATGAGCTTGGCAGCCAGAGGCAAATGAAAATCAGAAAAGGCAGGGTATACTTGTTATACAAATAAAATGCCTGGAGGCAAGAAAAGGGGAAATCCATTTGGAAAGGAAAAAAATAAAAACTCCAGGGGGCTCCTGATCTAGAAATCTCTTCTCATTTTCTTTTCTTTTTTTGAATTTCGCTCTTGTAACCCAGGCTGGAGTGCAATGGTGCGATCTCGGCTCACTCCAACCTCCGCCTCCTGAGTTCAAGTGATTCTTCTGCCTCTGTCTCCCGAGTAGCTGGGATTACAGGTGCGCACAACCACGCCCAGTTAAATTTTGTATTTTTGGTAGAGATGGGATTTCACCAAATTGGCCAGGCTGGCCTCGGACTGCTGACCTCAATCTGCCTGCCTCGGCCTCCCAAAGTGCTGGGATTACAGGTGTGAGCCACCATGCCTGGCTCTTCTGATTTTCAAGCTGAAATTTACACTGTGAAGCACAAAAAAATGTTCCAGGGGAGTTTGAAAGGTGATTCAGAAATGCACAGGGGTGGCTCAGGGTTGGGTCCTTAAGGACACTCTGAAACAGTCTAGCTAGGTTTTTAAATGACCACTTCCTCTTCCCTTCCCCTTGGCCTGAAACTGATATAAGGCCACTTCCTTCCTGCTCCCTCTGCAGCCACTGCCTCTGTCCCAAACAGGCAAAACTGTGGAGTGTCTCTCACAGCCAAAGTGTGGAGAGCGGAAAGCAAGAGGAGCTGGGGCTCAGGACAGGAGCAGACGGCTGAGAGCTCCCGGCAGCTGGCTGTGCATGGCTCCAATATTCTGAGCCTGACAGGCTCTCAGGAAGTGCAGCCATAGGGAGCTGGCTGAAGGCTCAGGAGTGGCTTTTCTGACAGGCCCAGTTCCAATCACACCAGCTCCTAATCTCCTAATCAGTTTACTTTCCTTCTGCCTTAAAATCTCTTTCTCCTTGTTCTCCTGGTCCCTAGCCACGCCCCTTTCATTGCTCTGATCTCATCTGTGGTCACCTGGCCAATCTGCTTAAAGCAGTGAAATAGATTGAAAATAACCAGACTTTTGGCAAAGCTCTTTTTTTTTTTTTTTTTTGACGGAGTCTTGCTCTGTCGCCCAGGCTGGAGTGCAGTGGCACGATCTAGGCTCACTGCAACCTCTGCTTCCCAGAGTCAAGCAATTCTCCTGCCTCAGCCTCCCAGCCTGGGACTACAAGCATGAGCCACCATGCCTGGCTAATTTTTGTATTTTTAGTAGAGATGGGATTTCACTGTGTTGGCCAGGCTGGTCTCGAACTCCTGGCCTCAGGTGATACACCCACCTCAGCCTCCCAAAGTGCTGGGATTATAGGTGTAAACCACCACACCCAGTCTTGGCAAGGCTATTGACACCTCTCTTCCATCAGGATCAATTATATGAAATTACACTGACAGAAGAAAGGACTGGATGACTTTTGAAGAATTATTTCAATCCAAAGAGAAGCTAAAGAAACATAGCGTTCACTAGACTGGAAGATCTTGGAGGGGAGGACTTGTAGCTTACCCTCCTTTGTAGCTCACACCAGCCTTACATGGAGTAGGTGCTCAATATTTTGTGAATGTGTGCCTGACTAAAGCCACAATTTGCAAGAAACCATGGGTAAGCTTGCCATCTGCTGGTGAACTTGTGAAAGACACCTTGCCATGCCTCAGCTCCCAAAGTGGCCACACACTGTCATCCTAAGAAAACCCTGTTTGGACAATCCTTTTTTTCCAGGCAAGAAAGTATTCAGGGTGAGTCCATAGAGTAAAGTGAAAGCTAGTTTATTAGGAAAGTAAAGGAATGAAAGAATGGCTACTCCATAGACAGAGCAGCCCTGAGGGCTGCTGGTTGCTCATTTTTATGCTTATTTCTTGATTTTATGCTAAATAAGAGGTAGAATATTCATGCCTCTCCTTTTAGACCATATAAGGTAACTTCCTGACATTGTCATGGTGTTTGTAAACTGTCATGGCGCTTCTGGGAGTGTAGCAGTGAGGAAGGCTAGAGGTCTCTCTCATCACCATCTTGATTTTGGTGGGTTTCAGCTGGATTTTTTTTTTTTTTTTTTTTCCCTGAGATGGAGTCTTGCTCTGTCACCCAGGCTGGAGTGCAATGGCTCGATCTCCACTCACCACAACACTGCCTCCTAGGTTAAAGTGATTCTCATACCTCAGATTCTCCAGTAGCTGGGATTACAGGTCCCCTCCACCACTCCCGGCTAATTTTTCATATTTTTAGTAGAGATGTGGTTTCACCCTGTTGGCCAGGCTGGTCTCGAACTCCTGACCTCGTGATCTGCCCGCCTCGGTCTCCCAGAGTGCTGGGATTACAGGTGTGAGCACCTGGCTTAGCTGGCTTATTTACTGGAAACTGTTTCATCAGCAAGGTATTTGTGACCTGTATCTTGTGCTGACCTCCTATCACATCCTGTCACTTAGAATGCCTAACCTAACCGTCTGGGAATGCAGCCCAGTAGGTCTCAGCCTCATTTTACACAGTCCCTACTCAACATGGAGTTGCTCTGGCTCAAACACCTCTGACAACTTGATACTTACTAATAAGTTATTTTGACTATAACTCATGACCCTACATTCTTAGCAGAGAAGCCAAAACTGTCCTAGGACACTAGTCAGAGAAACAGGCCTTTGAAAGCAGTGGAAGCTGTTTTGTGACTCAAGACCCTCTCTTCTCCACTGGCAGATGTTCTCTCTGCAGGATCCCTTCCCCTATGCTTCATGCATCCAGACAGAGAAGGTCTGTATTGAGCACCCACTCTGTGCCAAGCATTGGGCTAGGTGCCCAGAGATGTGAATGGAGACTTTACAGGGAGGGGAGAGATCAAGTGTGCACCCAGATATGGGAGAGGAGACTGGCACTGTGAGAGCACCGGGAGTTCAGAGAGGGAGAGAACTCCCTTGTGGGGTTCCGAGAAGGCTTACGTGAGAGGTGGCAGGCTAATGAGCTGGGCCATAAAGGGTGGTCAGGCTCAGAATGTGTGGAGACAGACAGTGTTCTGGTAACCTATTGCTGTGCAACAAACCACCCCAAACTTGGTAGCGTAACACAGCAGTCATTTGTGTTTCTCTCTCTTGGTTCTAGGGGTTTACCAAGCTCAGCTGATTGTTCTTGCTGGGATCTCCCCTGTGATTACAGTCAGATGAGAGCTGGCTGGATTTTTCAGTCTGCCTTATTCCTGTGACTGGAGGCTGATGCTGGTTGTCAGCTGGGACCTCAGCTAGGGCTGCTGGCCATGCGGCCGGGACTGTCTCACAGCCTGGTGGCTGGTTGCAAGGGCAAGCATCCCAAGAGAGAGCAGCACAAAGTTGTCTTGCCTTTTGAATCCTCCCCTGTGCTTCACTAGTTGAGACGGTCACAAAGCCCCACTCAGTTTCAAAGAAAGAAACAGAGACTCTATCTCCTAATGTGTGAGTGGCAAAGTGCTGGAAGAGCATATGGAATAGAAAGTATTATTGCAACTATTTGGGAAAATGCAACTTGCTGCTGGCAGGGAGTCATTTCAGGTGGATATCTTCACTGATGGTAACTTCGGAGATGCATTTTTAGGAAAGAAAGTGGTTTTTGCAGACTTGGCATTGCAAAGGGAAAGCATAAGGTTTTAGAATCATTTACTGAGCCATCTTCACTAAGACTTATGAGAAACATTTCTCCGAAGAGAAGATGCTGAGGCAGAGAAAGATGCCTTTTGAAGTGGACTCCAAGGGGGAGACAGGAGGCTGGGACGGACGGCAGCTCACAGTTGGCAAAGGCAGTGGACTAGCAATCACGGGTGAAGGCCTGCCGAAACCGATTCTTAGAGAGGGAAGAATTGACTTTGTGTCCTTATAGCAAGTGGCCAGGAATAACCAGAGGGTATATCCAAGTTGAGTCCCCAAAAGCAGCAGTAGGCAGGGCCCAAACCAGAAAGCAACAGTTAACAGAAACTGTACTGTAGCAAGAGAGATACACACACAAGTGTGAGGGCCCAGTGGGTTCACCTTGTCCGCTGCCTCGGCAGAGCTGATTTATTAAGACGGGAGTAGCAATGGAGAACGGGGGACCGGAGTTTTATTACTATTCAGATCAGTTTCTGCAAGCATTTGGGGATCAGAGTTTTAATCCGGCAGGTGGGGGCTTGGGAAGTGGAGAGTGCTGATAGCTCAGGTTGGAGATGGAATCATCGGGGGTTGGAGTGAGTTTTTCTTGCTATTTTCTGTTCCTGGGTGGGATGGCAGAACTGGCTGAGCCAGATTACAGGTCTGGGTGATGTTAGCTGATCCACCCAGAATGCAGGGTCTGCAAGCTATCTCAAGCACCGATCTTAGGTTTTACAAAAGTGATATGATCCCTAGGAGCAATTTAAGGAGGTTCAGACTCTTGGAGCCAGAGGCTGCCTGACCCCTAAACTGTCATTTCTAATCTTGTAGCTAATTTGTTAGTCCTGCAAAGGCAGACTGGTCCCCAGGCAAGAAGAGGATCTTTTCGGGAAAGGGCTATTATAAATTTTGGTTCAGAGTCAAATCATGAACTGAATTCCTTCCCAAAGTTAATTCCACCTATGCCTAGAAATGAATAAGGACAGTTTAAAGGTTAGAAGCAGAATAGTTATGTCTGATTTCTCTCACTGTCATAATTTCTTCAGTTATAGTTTTGCAAAGGCAGTTTCACAAGAAGCCACAAGACATAGCAGCTATCATTTGGAGGTAATAACGGGCAGGGAGCAGTCATCATGCATGAGCAAGAGCTGGGTCAGAGATAAGACACAGCCCCAGTTAGAAGGCAGCTTTCACACTGAGATGTATATGGAGTGAGATCAAGAACCACATCAGAGGTTGACAGCACAAGGCCCTTGATGGCACCACAGCCTGAATGCCCAGGACCTTGCATGTCAACCACCAGCCTTACAGGAAAACATGCCTGAGCCAAGAATAATGGTGGTCAAGCTTGGCTGTGTAGGAAATAGGGAGTTTGCCCACCTGGCAGCTGCTGAGTGTCTCAATAGTGGGCTTCCAGCTACACGGTGTCTGGACCCTGAGACCCAAAGAGGAAGGAGACATTGGCTTCCTTTTCTGTGAGCATTCCGTGGCCTACCCTGGAGATAAGGGCTAAATAGCTACAAGATATTAAATCTACCTTGTGTTTTTCACTTGCTTAGGAGCACTGGAGCTCCATTACCTGAGCCCCTACTAAGTGCAGAATTCTGTGACTTTAGAAAGGTCAGATTTACTCTACATAGCTCAGGGTATACAGAAGTGGTCCCAGTGAAAGTTTCCTTTGCTACAGGGGGCTGAGGATAATCATGCGGTTGTGAACTCTTTGAGGACAGGATTAGATCGTGGTCAATATCTGTATGCTCAGTGCCTAGGGCAGCGTCTAGTTCATGGAAGGAAGGAAAGGAGAGAGGAAGGAAGGGAGGCAGGGAGGGTGAGAAGGAAGGACGGAAGGAGGGAAGGAGGCAGGGAGGGAGGGAAGGAGGCAGGGAGGGAGAGAGGGAAGGAGGCAGGAAGGGAGGGAGGGAAGGAGGCAGGGAAGGAGGGAGGGAAGGAAGGATGGAAGGAGGGAAGGAGGCAGGGAGGGAGACAGGGAGGGAAAGAGTCAGATAATACGAAAGGCCATACCATGAATTCTTAGTCATACCTAGTCTGGCCACTCCAGGAGCACAAGAGTAGTTACTGGAAACCCACATAGATATACGGTATGTGATAACATTTTTTTAAAAAAAGCTTTATAGAGATATAATTCACATGTCATATGATTTGCCCATTTAAGGTGTATATTTCAATGTTTTTTGGTATATTTACAGTTTTGCAACCATCACCACAGACCATTTTAGAACATTTTATCAACCTAATAAGAAACACTGTACCCGCTTGCAATCACTTCCGCATTTTCCCACAACCTCCCCAGCAACTGAAACTGCCTTTGCAAAAATTACAGCAGTGAGAAAATGAGGACAGTGAACGAAATTTGACCTAACTGACTCCATCATGCTTCTAACCCCCAAGCTGCCATTGTTCATTCCTGGGAGTAGGCCAAACTAACTTTGGGAGGAATTTAGCTTATAGCTTAACTTTGAAACAAAGATGATAACAGCCTTTTCCCCTAACACAGCCCCTGGACCAGACTGCCTGTGTAGCACTAACAAATTAACCTCAAGATTAATGCAGACAGTCGCGGCACGTGGTAGCTCAGGCCTGTAATCCCAGTACTTTGGGAGGCTGAGGCGGGCAGATCACCTGAGGTCAGGAGTTAGAGACCAACCTGGCCAACGTGGTGAAACCCCGTCTCTACTAAAACTACAAAAATTAGCCAGGCGTGGTGGTGGGGGACCTGTAATCCCAGCTACTTGGGAGGCTGAGGCAGGAGAATCGCTTGAACCCGGGAGGCAGATGTTGCAGTGAGCCGAGATCGCACCTCTGCCCTCCCGCCTGGGCAAAAAAGCGAGACTCAGTCCCAAAAGATTAATGCGACAGGCCACAAGCTTTTGAACCTCTCCAATTGCTCAGAAAGATAACATCACTGTTGTAAAACCTAAGACCAGTGCTCCAGACATTTTTCACGCTGCATTCTGATGCAACAGGTGGTTCCACCCACACTGGTAATCTGGCTCAACCAGTTCTTCGATCTCACCCTGTAACAGAGGGCAGGAAGAAAATCCCACTTGGACCCCTATGATCTCATTTCTGATCCAGCCAGTCAGCTTTCTCCACTTCCTGGCCCCCTACCCACCAAATTGGCCTTAAAAATTCCAGTCTCCAAATTTTTCCAGGAGACTGGTTTGAGTAATAATAAAACTTCCATCTCTCCTTCAGCAAGATCTTTGTAAATTAAACTCTTTTTTGCAATTTCTGTCTCTTGATAAATCTGCTCTGTTTAGGTATCGGGCAAGGAGAACCAGCTGGGTGGTTACACAAGTACTTACCCACTTTATGTTTCTATAAATTTTCCTGTTCCGAATTTTTTTTTTTTTTTTTTTTTTTTGAGACAGGGTCTGGCTCTGTCACCCAGGCTGGAGCACAGTGGCCCAATCATGGCTCACTGCAACCTCCGCTTCCTGACCTCTAGTGATCCTCCCACCCCAGCACCTACCCCCTTGCCCAGTAGCTGGGACTATAGGTGTGCGCCACCAAGTCTGGCTAATTTTTATGTATTTTTTGTGGGGATGGGGTTTTGCCATGTTCCCCAGGCTGAAACTCCTGAACTTAAGCGATCCACCATCTTAAAGTGCTGGGATTACAGGTGTTAGCCACCACACCTGACCTGAACACTTCATATAAATGTAATCACATATGTGGTCTTTTGTGTCTAGTTTCTTTCTTTCTTTTTTTCTTTTTGAGATGGAGTCTCACTCTGTCACCCAGATGCACGATCTCGGCTCACTGCCGACTCCACCTCCTGGGTTCAAGTGATTCTCCTGCCTCAGCCTCCTGAGTAGCTGGGATCACAAGCACGTGCCACCACTCCTAGCTAATTTGTGTGTGTGTGTATGTGTGTGTGTGTATTTTTAGTAGAGATGGTGTTTCTCTATGTTGGTCAGGCTGGTCTCAAACTCCTGACCTCATGATCCACCTGCTTCGGCCTCCCAAAGTGCTGGGATTACAGGCATGAGCCTCTGTACCCAGCATGTATCTAGTTTCTTTTACATAAGGGAAAGCTTCCCCTTGGCCCTCTAAAGGATCACTGAAAAAGCAACTGATGAAAGGCAGATTAATTGAAGAAAAGGCATATAAATGTATTAACATGCGTGCAGGGGAGCACCTCAGAGTTACCCTAACCTCCCAATGGGGTATAGGAGCTAGGAGCTTACATACCATCTTTTTTTTTTTTTTTTTTTTGAGACAGTCTCACTCTGTCACTCAGGCTGGAATGCAGTGACCCAATCTCAGCTCACTGCAACCTCCATCTCCCAGATTCAAGCAATCCTTCTGTCTCAGCCTCCCAAGTAGCTGGGCCTGCAGGTGCATGCCACCACACCTAGCTAATTTTTGTAGTTTTTGGTAGAGACGGGAGTTTTCACCATGCTGGCCAGGCTGGTCTCAAACTCCTGACCTCAGGTGATCTGCCCACCTTGGCCTCTCAAAGTGTTGAGATTATAGGTGTGAGCCACTGTGCCCGGCCCATACCATCTTGAGGTTACAAAATGAATGGGGACTCAGAGCATGACCAAAAACAGGTTATAGGGGTAAACAGGTTTTAGTGACAAGACAAGTTATGGGAGGGGAAAAGATGAGGCCTGGCTAGCGTAAGTGCGCTTGTTACGTGAATGAAATCTCACAGGTAGGAGCCTTCAGAGAGAACTGATGGTAAACATTTCCTTTTTCTTTTTTCTTTTGAGATGGAGTCTTGCTCTGTTGCCCAGACTGGAGTGCAATTGTGTGACCTGGGTTCACCTCAACCTCCGCCTCCCGGGTTCAAGCGATTCTCCTGCCTCAGCCTCCTGAGAAGCTGAGATTACAGGCACTCACCACCACGCCCAACTCATTTTTGTACTTTTAGTAGAGACAGGGTTTCTCCTTGTTGGTCAGGCTGGTCTCAAATTCCTGACCTCAAGTGATTCACTTGCCTCAGTCTCCCAGAGTGCTAGGATTACATGCATGAGCCACCGCGCCCGGCCAATGGTAAATATTTCTTTCAGACCCTTAAATGTGTCAGAGTCTCAGTTAGTTAATCTTTCCTAAATCTGAAGAAGAGAGGTTCTACATCAGTGAAGATTTTCTCTACAGATTCAAATCTCTCCCACAAAAGACAGCCTGGCAGGGCTACTTCTGTTTCCAAGGCCCTTTAAACAGCTGTCTTGAAATGTGTCAAAGAAGTAGATTTTAAGGTGAAATATTTTTATTTCTTTCACTAACACAAGTAAGTACTTCATTCCTTTTTTATTGCCAAATAATATGCCATTGCATGGACATAGAACATTTTGTTTATAACGTCATCAGTGCTGGGTGAGGTGTCAGAGCCCCACATCAAGTGGTTGACTCGCCGGGCACCGTGGCTCACTCCTTTAACCCCAGCACTTTGGGAAGCCGAGGCTGGTGGATCACCTGAGGTCAGGAGTTCCAGATCAGCCTGGCCGACATGGTGAAACGTGGTCTCTACTAAAAATACAAAAATTAGCCAAGTGTGCTGGCGGGCACCTGTAATCTCAGCTACTCAAGAACCTGAGGTAAGAGAATCACTTGAATCTGGGAGGCGGTAGTTGTGGTTAGCCAAGATCTTGCCATTGCATTCCAGCCCAGGCGACAAGAGCGAAACTCTGTCTCAAAAACAAACAAACAGGAAAGTGGTTGACTTATGGGTTGGTAGGAAGAATTCACTGACAACAGTATAGGTTTGAAAAAGGAAAGGATCACTAGAAAGGAAGAACACTGCAGAAGAGTGCAGCCAGGTGCCCCAGCATGAGAAAAGTAAGCGAACCGCTGCAGACTTTTCCTTAGCGGTATTTATGGACTTTAACACGGGAGCTTAGGAGTAATGTGGACCTTGTTAGCTACACAGGTCATGATTACATTTGTAGATATTTTGGTGCCTGTTTTTTTTTTTTTTTTTTTTTTGAGATGAAACCTTGCTCTGTCACCCAGGCTAGAGTGCAGTGGCATGATCTGGGCTCACTACAACCTCCGACAGGCACCCGCCACTGCACCCCGCTAATTTTTGTATTTTTAGTAGAGACAGGGTTTCACCATCTTGGCCAGGCTGGTCTCGAACTCCTAGCCTCAGGTGATCCACCTGTCTTGGCTTCCCAAAGTGCTGGGATTACAGGTGTGATCCACCACACCCGGCTGATATTTTGGTGCCTTCATGTCAGCAAGGACTGCACAATGAGTTTCAACATGCATCCATTCAGGCGATGTACAGAACTTCTAGTTACTTATAATTTTTTTTTTAAAGCCTGGTACCAGATGCCTGCTTTAGATAATAGAGAAGTCTACTTCTAAATTCCTCAGATAAGAAGTTTTGCCTCTGGATGGTTGGCATGATGGTCACCAGGTGATCTTTGCTGTCCTCAGTTTTTTTATTTCCAAGGCCCTTTGAACGCTGTCTCAAAATATGTCAAAGAAGTAAATTTTAAGGTGAAATATTTTTATTTCTTTCACTAACACATATTTATTATTATTAATAATTTTTTTCTTTAAATAACAGTGGGCTTTTTTGAGAGTGCAATGGCACCATCTCGGCTCACTGCAACCTCCACGTCCTGGGTTCAAGCGATCTTCCTGCCTCAGCCTCCCGAGCAGCTGGGATTACAGGTGCACACCACCCTGTCCAGCTAATTTTTGTATTTTTACTAGAGATGGGGTTTAGCCATGTTATCCAAGCTGGTCTTGAACTCCTGGCCTCAGGTATCCACCCACCTCAGTCTCCCAAAGTTCTGGGATTACAGGCGTGAGCCACCACACCCAGACCTCAATTAGTTTTTACCTCTTGAGTTGTCTCTGCTTCTTTGTATTTTGAATAATGCTGATGTGAACATTAATGCATAAATTTTCGTGTAGATGAGTTTTTCAATTTATATTGGATATATATCTAGGAGTGGAATTGTTGGGTCATATGGTAACTCTGTTTAACTCTTGAGGAACTGTCAAACTGTTTTCCAAAGTAGCTGCACCATTCTAATTCACACCAACAAGGAGGGTCCTCATTTCTCCATATCCTCACCAACATGTTATTTTCAGTTTTTTGTTGATAGCCATCTTAATGGGTGTGAATTCGTAGTTCACTGAGGTTTTGATTTGCATATCCTAATGACTAATGATGAGCATCGTTTCTCTCTGCATAACTTCTTTGGAAAAAATGTCTATTTAAATATTTTACTTATTTTTTATATATAATATTTTTCTCATGACACAGCCCTCAGGAGATCCTGAGAACATGTGTCCTTTTTAACCTCTTTCTTTCTTTCTTTCCTTTTTTTTTTTAGAGATAGAATCTCACTCTGTCATCTAGAAGAGAGTGCAGCGGTGTGATCATAGCTCACTGTAACCTGTAACTCTTGGACTCAAGCAATCCTCCCACCTCAGCCTCCTGAGTAGCTAGGACTACAGTTATGTGCCACTATGCCCAACTAATTTTTGAAATTTTGGTAGAGATGGGATCTCAATATGTTGCCCAGGCTGCTCTCAAACTTTTGGCTTCAAGCAATACTCCTACCTCAGTTTCCCAAAGTGCTGTGATTACTGTGCCTCGACATTACCTATTTTTAAATTAGTTGCCTTTTTGTTATTGAATAAAATTTCTTAAACGAAGATTCCACAAATGTAGTATCTGGAGAGCTGTGGGTTCTCAGTCAGGTTTGTTCAATGTTTCTTTCCTTTCCTTCTTTGTCTTTCTTTCTTTCTTTCTTTCTTTGTCTTTCTTTCTTTCTCTTTCTTCCTTTCTTTCTCTTTCTTTCTTCTTCCTTTCTCTCTCTCTCTCTCTTTGTCTTTCTTTCTTTCTTTCTCTCCTTTTTTTTTTGAGACAGAATCTTGTTCTGTTGCCCAGTCTGGAGTGCAGTGGTGCAATCTTGGCTCACTGCAACCTCCACCTCCCAGGTTCAAGTGATTCTTCCACCTCAGCCTCCTGAGTAGCTAGGATTACAAGTGCATGCCACCACACCCAGCTAATGTTTGTATTTTTAGTAGATGCATGGTTTCGTCATGTTGGCCAGGTTTATCTCCAGCTCCTGACCTCAAGTGATCTGCCCCCACTGGCCTCCCAAATTGCTGGGATTACAAGCGTGAGGCGCTGTGCCCCCAGCCCTGTGGCCACTCCTTTTAATGGACATCTGCCTCTGGCCAAGATGGAGTAACAGGTATCTTCCTGCTTAAAACAACAGCGGACAAAATCTATCAAACAACAATTTTCAAGATACTAGAAATCAGGCAATAAAGGCGACTGTCTATGAGAAATGAGAAACAAATGAAGTGCCCTCTGATTGCCCCAGCTTACCATGTGAAAGAATTTCCAAGCCGTAGGGCAGCAGAAGGAACCTCAGCAGAGCTTGGAGATTGCCTGAGTTGAGAAAGAGCTGAGTCTGGGAAGACCAGGAAGTATAATAAATTAGCAGTTTCTTTCTACAGGGACAGAAAGTAAGTTAGCAGTTGCTAGGGTTGCGTGGGGCACGGAAGAGTGGAGAGTGACTTGTAATGGGTACCAGGTTTCTTTTCGGGGTGATAAATGTTCTACAATTAGATTGTGGTGATAGTTGCAGAACTGTGAGAATATACTAAAAACTATTGAAATTCATTAGTTGCATACAATAAATATGTACATCTTTTTGTATGTCAGCTATATCTCAAGTCGTTTTTAAAAATCACTGAGTTGGACATTTTCTTTTTTGGGGGGGCTGGGGCAGGGCAGGTCTTACTCTGTCACCCAGACGGGAGTGCAGTGGCGCAATCTCAGCTCATTGCAGCCTCAGCCTCCTGGGCTCAAGCAATCCTTCCACCTCATGTTTTGGATTTTTTTGTAGAAATGAGGTCTCACCCAGCCTGGACAACATGATGAAACCTTGTCTCTATTAAAAATACAAAAATTCGCCGGGCATGGTGGTGGGTGCCTGTATGTAATCCCAGCTATTTGGGAGGCTGAAACAGGAGAATCACTTGTACCCGGGGGGCAGAGGTTGCAGTGAGCCCAGACCACGCCATTGCACTCCAGCCTGGGCAAGAAAAGCGAAACTCCGTCTCAAAAAAAAAAAAAGAGGTCTCATTTCATTGCCCAGACTGGTCTCTAACTTCTGTGCTCAAGCAATCCACCTGTCGCAGCCTCCCAAAGTGCTGGGATTACAGGCACGAGCCACTGTGCCCAGGCAAGTTGTATATTTTCAGTAGGTGACTTGTATGGTATGTAAACTGTATATTAATAAAGTTGTTTAAAAATTTTCAGGCATATGAAAGGAGAAATAATTCACAACAAGCAGACCCACAATATAAGAAATGTTAAAGGAAGTCCTTAAGGCAGAAGTTAAAAGAAGGAACAGAGATAAAGATGATGTCTTATTTTTCACTGGAAACAATACAAGCAAGAAGACAGCAGAGTAACATTTTTAAGTTCTTTTAAAAAATTGTCAACATAGCCAGGCACGGTGGCTCACGCCTGTAATCCCAGCACTTTGGGAGGCCGAGGCGGGTGGATCACGAGGTCAAGAGATCGAGACCATCCTGGTCAACATGGTGAAACCCCGTCTCTACTAAAAACACAAAAATTAGCTGGGCATGGTGGCACGTGCCTGTAATCCCAGCTACTCGGGAGGCTGAGGCAGGAGAATTGCTTGAACCCAGGAGGCGGAGGTTGCAGTGAGCCGAGATAGTGCCATTGCACTCCAGCTGGGGTAACAAGAGTGAAACTCCGTCTCAAAAAAAAAAAAAAAAATTGTCAACATATAATTCTATATCTAGAAAAAATATCTTTTAGAAATAATGAGTAGAAGAAATGGTAACTATATGGGTAAAAAATAAGATTTTTTAAAAAGTACTTAAAACCGGCCAAGCACCGTGGCTCACGCCTGTAATCCCAGCACTTTGGGAGGCTGAGGCAGGCAGATCACTTAACGTCAGAAGTTCGTGACCAGCCTGGTCAACATGCTGAAACCCCGTCTCTACTAAAAATGCAAAAGTTAGCCAGGCGTGCGGGCAGGTGACTGGAATCCCAGCTATGGGAAGCTGAAGCAGGAGAATCTTTTGAACCCAGGAGGCGGAGGTTGCAGTGAGCTGAGTTGGGGCCACTGCATTCCAGCCTGGGTGACAAAGCAAGACTCCATCTCAAAAACAAAGAAAATTGTTTAAAACTTTTTAAAAGATAGTTGACTATTTAAACAAAAATAATAAGAATGTATTTCAGGGTTTATAACATTTGCAAATAATTAATACTCAATTGAAAATACTCAAATAATCTAAAGGCAAGCAGAAAAAGAGAAAAAACTGAACAAAGAATAGATGGGACCAACAGAAAATAAACAGCGAAGTGTTAGCCTCAAGTCTAACTACATCAATAATCACATTAAATCTAAATGGCCTAAACATTTCATTTTAAAGGCAGAGACTGTTAGATGGGTTTTTTTTTTTTAAGTGAGACTCTATTATTTGCTATCTACAAGAAATGTACTTCAAATACAAAATCTTTAAAAGGGTAGGAAGGATATACTATGTTAACATTAGTCAAAAGAAGGTTGGAGTTGCTATGCTAACACCAGACAAAGTTGATTTCAGACCAGCCTGGGCACCATGGTGAAAGCCTGTCTCTACAAAGAATACAAAAAAATTAGCCAGGTGTGGTGGTGCAGGCCTGTAGTCCCAGCTACTTGGGAAGCTGAGACGGGAGGATTGCTTGAGCCTGGGCGGCAGAGGTTGCAGTGAGCTGTGGTCATGCCACCACACTCCAGCCTGGATGATAGAGTGAGACCCTATCTCAAAAAACAAAAACAAAACAGTAACAACAACAACAAAAGTTGATTTCAGAGCAAAGACTTATCAGAGATAAAGAAGGACATTTCATAATGATTAGGGGTCATTTCATCAAAAGGATATAATAATCCTATGTTTATGCACTTTAACCACCAAACAGAGGGAAAAGCTTGCACTCCCTGAAAAATGCAAACAAAACAAAAAATTATGCTTAAGCCTCTACTGCTATTTCACACACAGGGTACAGAATACAAATTTTCTGTGACATATGAAAAAGTAGAAAACTATGACTCATAATCACAAGACAACTAGACCATTAGGTGATCTCGTTATGACAAAGGCTTTGAAACAATTGTAAGTATGCTGAGAATTTTAAAGGAAAAAGAAACAGACACAATGGCTAAAGAGATAGGGTATTTAAAAAGAAATAGAAATTCAATAATGAACTAAAGATAAATTATAAAATTGAAAAATACAATGTATGAAGATTTACTGGATGAGCTTAACAGCAAATTAGACACTGCAGAGGAAAAAAATAAATGAATTGAATATAAGCTAATAGAAATCATCTAAACTGAAGCAGAGAGAGGAAAACATAGTCGAAAATAATGAACAGAGCATTAGCAAACTGTAGTCTTAACATACATGCAGTTAGAGTTCCATATGGAGAAGAAAGAAACAATAAGTCAGAACATATTTAAAGAAACAGTCGCTTAAAAATAGTTGAAAAATAACAATTCACAGGTCCAAAATGTTCAACTAACCTCAAGCAGGATAAACTTTTAAAAACTCAAACTTAAGGCTAGGTGAAGTGGCTCATGCCTGTAATCCCAGCACTTTGGGAGGCCTAGGCAGGCAGATCATTTGAGGTCAGAAGTTCAAAACCAGCCTGGACAATTTGGTGAAACCCCATCTCTACTAAAAATATAAAATTAGCCAGAGCTGGGTGCGGTGGCTCACACCTGTAATCCCAGCACTTTGGGAGGCTGAGGTGGGCCTATCACCTGAGGTCGGGAGTTCAAGACCAGCCTGACCTACATGGAGAAACCTTGTCTCTACTAAAAATACAAAAATTAGCTGGGTATAGTGGTAGGCGCCTATAATCCCAGCTACTTGGGAAGCTGAGGCAGGAAAATTACTTGAACCCAGGAGGCAGAGGTTGCAGTGAGCTGAGATTGCACCATTGCACTCCAGCCTGGGTGATAACAGCAAGCCTCCATCTCAAAAAACAAAAAACAAACAAACAAAAATCACACTTGGTACATCAAAGAAAATTGCTGAAAACCAAAGATAAAGAGCAAATCTTAAAAGCAGCCATAAGGGGTAAAAAAGACACATTACATGCTGGGGGTCAAATATAAACGTCACAGCTATTTCTCATCAGAGATAATTAAGCCAAATATCCATTAATTAGTAAATAAACAAAATGTGCTGTATTGCTACAATAAAATACTCAGCAATAAAAAGAAAAAAAAAAAAAACTACTGCAGCTATACCACAAATGAACCTTAAAATCATTATTCTAAGTGAAAGCAACCAGATGTAAAAGTCCATAAATTAGATTATTTCATTTACATGAACGTCTAGAAAAGAAAAACCTATAGAGATAGAAAGCACATTAGTGTTTGCATGTGGCAGGGGGTGAGATTGACCAGAAACGGGCAGGAAGAATTGCTTTGGGATGTTATAAATATTCTAAAACTAGACTGTGGTAATAGGTACACAGCTCTTTAAGTTTACTAAGAATACTGAATTGTACCTCTAGCATGGGTGAATTTTAGGATATGTTAATTAGACCTTAATAAAACTATTAAAAAGGTGCTGAGACAGAAGCCACCAGTTTGGAAAGAGTAAGAGAAAAACATGTAACTGAAAAAGGACAATTGGCCACACTCTAAAATTATTATAAATCCAAGAGAAAATAACCAACAGTGTAATTGGAAAAAGATTAGGAAATAGGAATAGAAGGCAATTCTAATCTCAATAAATATATGAAAATATGTTCAATCCTATTAATAGTTGGTGAAATAT
The DNA here is from genome assembly GCA_004027835.1 of Alouatta palliata. NCBI lineage: Eukaryota > Metazoa > Chordata > Mammalia > Primates > Atelidae > Alouatta > Alouatta palliata. The sequence goes on along the minus strand of PVKV010005037.1, from coordinate 95,794 downwards.
AAATTAAAGTCATGGTAATCTACAATCTCACACCCATCTGGTTGTCCAAAAAAAAGGCTTTGACAATACCAGCGTTAGCATGAGTATGGCAAAGTTAAAGGTGTACAGACTCTGCAGCCATCAGTGTCACTCTTGGGTAGGCTGCTGGAGAAGCACGAATGTGCACAATAAGATCTGTACAAGAATTTCCACAGCAGCACAGTTTAGAATAGCAAAAACACTAGAAACAATAAAATAGAGTGTAGCTGTGAAATGGAATATTATACAGCAGTGAAATGAGTAAACTCAAGCTATATGCAGTAGCATGGATGAACTTTACAAATATGTTGAGTCAAAAAAGAAAGCTGTAGAAGAATAGACACAGCATGATGCTATTCATACAGTTAAAATGCAATGCATATAGAGTATATAATACAGTAAAAATAGAGACACATGCATGGGAATGACTAACACCAAATTCAGAATAACATTTCCTCTGCGGGGAGAGAAAGGAATACAATAGAGGAGAGCTTAAGCTATATTTGTAATCTTTTATTTCTAAAACTCATGGCTTTTCAGGTGTGATGGCTAAATTTTGTGTCAACTTGTCTGGGCCGTAAGATGCCCAGATATTTGGTAAAATAGTATTCTGGGTGTATCTGTGAAGGTGTTTTTGGTTGAGATTAACCTTGAAGTCAGTAGAATGAGTAAAGCAAACTGCTCCCTCTAATAAAGGTGGGGCTTATCCAATCAGTTGATGGCTTAAACAGAATTTTAAAAGGCTGATTCTCCCCTAAGTAAAAGCGAATTCCTCTTGCCTGACTGCCTTCAAAGTGGAACACTGGCTTTTTCCTGCCTTCAGACTTAACCTGAAACACTGGTTCTTCCCAGGTCTCGAGCCTGCTGGCCTTTGGATGGGAATCACATCATCAGCTCTCCTGGTTCTCAGGCCTTCAGACTTGGACGGGAACTAACAGACTATAAACTCTCCTGGGTCTCCAGCTTGCTGACTCACCCTGCAGGTCTTGGGACTTGCATGAGCCAATTCCTTATAATAAATCTCTTTCTCTCTCCCGCTCCCTTCCTCTCTCTCTCTCTCTTTCTTTCTCCCTCCATCCTCTCCCTCTCTCTCTATAGTACACATTTTGATTCTGCTTTTCTGGAGGACCCTGACAAATAGAACAAGTGTGTTTGTTATATTATTCTGTATACCTTTTGCAGGCCTAAAATAGTTCATAATAAAATTTAAATAAATAATGAATGGGTGTTAAAATGTCAGATGCTATAGAGAGCAAGTAAAATGAGAACTGGAATATGTACATTAGATTAGCTTTTGAGAGGCCCATGATTGCCTTTGTGGGAGCATTCAGGGTGGAGGCCTAATGGTGATGGGTTGTAGAGTGATAGGGAGTATACACACCCTTGATGGAGTTTAACAACAAAGTGAAAAGGAGCTCTAGGTCTAGAGTGGAATACAAAGGAGAGAAAGGGTTGTTTTGTTGTTGTTTGAGGCGGGGTCTCACTCTGTTGCCCAGGCTGCAGTGCAGTCTTGTGGTCTCAGCTCACTGCAACCTCCGCCTCCTGGGCTCAGCTGATCCTTCCACTTCAGCCTCCCAAATAGCTGGAACCATAGACCTGTACTACCACAACTGGCTAATTTTTTTGTATTTTTTATAGAGATGGGGTTTCGTCACATTGCCAAGCCTGGTCTCGAACTCCTGGACTCATGCAATCTGCCTGTCTTGGCTTCCCAAAGTGCTGGGATTACAGGGGCAAGCCACCATGCCTGGCCACAGAAAGGAGTTTTAATAATGGGTAATCACTTCTCTGAGGGGCTTCCATACTAATTCTGTTAGAATTATCAGAGTCCTGGTCCTCCTTTGGTCCCTATGACTATTCCAGTAGAGATTCTGGAACACTTGAACTTCGTCTCTGTGTGTACAACGTTATTATTTTTATTTTGAGGCAGGGTTTCATTCTTGTTGCCCAGGCTGGAGTGTAGTGGCATGTTCTAGGCTCACCACAACCTCTGCCTCCTGGGTTCAAGCGATTCTCCTGCCTCAGCCTCCCAAGTAGCTGGGATTGTGAGTGCCCGCCACCAGGACTGGCTAATTTTTTTATTTTTAGCAGAGACAGGGTTTCACCATGTTGGCCAGGCTCGTCTCGAACGCCTGACCTCAGATGATGCACCTGCCTCGGCCTCCTAAAGTGCTGGGATTACAGGCATGAGACACCAGAACCGGCCTTAGTAAAGATTTTTCAAAGAGCACAGTGCTACTCTCTCTCTCATGGAAAGAAAAGTGTTAAACCCATGATGATCGCATCTTAGTCTCTAAGGGGAATATTAAACCCACAATAATAAATTGAGCTAAAACTTCACAAACGCTCTGCAAGAGGTTGGTGTGGGGTGGAGGTGGCCGGGAAGGGGTTGATTGTAACTGGAAAATATTGGGCTACTTGGGGATGGTGGGGTTTTTTCTTTTCTTTTTCTTTCTCTCTCTCTCTTTTTTTTTTTTTTTTTTTTTTTTGTTCTTCTAATGGTTGAGCTTGGCTAAAGGAGTGTTGTTAATGGTTCCTAATTTAGTTTCAAGGGGATTGGCAGCAGGGTTTTCCAGGCCACAAAGGCTGAAGGGGACATACTATTAGTCTGTCTCACTCCTCCCAGAAACTCAGTCTGGGTTTTATTCTAATTTCATCTCAGTCTCATCAAAGTCGCTCCAGATGAGGAGATTCTGAGCTGGGGTATTTCTTCCTACCCCTCCCAGACAGATTGCAAGGTTTTTCCAATACTCCATTCTCCCTGGGGCTCTCCCTGGTTGGGGCAGAGAGAAAAACGCCAGCAGGGGTCAGCAGTGTCCCACATCTGGCCGGGAGCCTCTTGCCACATGTGCTGTTTCTCCTGGCACTGCCAGGAATGTTGGGGAATTGGCAAGCACCTTTCCATTGAGGCAATAGCATCATTGTGAGCATCGCAAGCTCAAGATTCCTCTCCCTGAATGTGGAGTGGGCTGGAGGAGTGGAGGGTGTGTTCTTTATAAGCACTGTGTGGGTGTGGGTGTAGAATCCAGACATCAGCAATGCCAACTCACCATCTGGTTTTCTATCGGGAGGTTTTTATGTGTATTGGCATGAGCAATATATTGTGTCGGTCTGGGTGTCAGAGGAAGCGTGTTGGAGTTGCCTTGTTGAAATTTTCCCAGGGACCTGGGATTTCTGGATTCACCCAGTACACGGGCTCTCCTGGAGCGGAGCTTTGGCTGGCCACGGCCTGGAGCAGCATTTGTGCAGCGCTACCACAGCCGCCTGCCTGGACCTGCCCTCAGCACGTGCTCAGTGGAATTCTCCCGTGGCAGCCCAGGGTCTCCAGAATGAAGGTCTCCGTGGCCAAAGCCACGCAAGAGGCTCTCCTGCTCTGGTTTTCAGATACACCCTCATCCTTGGCCTCTCCAGCCCCAGTTCTCTTTGACTCCTCTGGTCCTTATTGCTGCTCAGCTCCACGGTGCCTTCACCTCCCAGGATAAGTCTGCCTGACTTAATAACTCACAGGTCCAGAATAACAGACAGCCAGAGGCATCCCATTCGAGACTCCCCGCCTCCTTCCTCGCTCCTCAGTCTCTCCCACCCCAATGTGGTGGTGCCCAGGGAAAGGATCAGAAAACCACAGAGGGTCCATGGGAGGCGCACAGCTGGGAGCAAGCCTGGGCAGGAAGAGGAGCCTAGTCTGTAGCTGAGACTCCCAGGGCCCCGTGACCCTTTCAGGCAGCCTCCACCGCCGCTGTGACAGGCAGATGCCCAACTTTCCACCTGCTTTCTGACCACTTTGGCAAGGCCTGGGTACCTGGCCTGCTTTCCCAGGAGTAGAGTTACAGCAGCTGATCTGGGCAACAGGTGTGGGCTCCACATCACAGCTGCTGCTGAGCACATCTGTATCCACAGTGAGGAGGCTGCCGCTGCAGCAGGGCCCGTCAGTCACTCATACTCTCCCCAGAGTTAGGGAGAGTGCACCAAAAGGGCCAGGGAGTGAGAAAATCTGAGATCAGCATTCACAGAGCACCTTTCTCCTAGAGATCCCAAAGTATGACCCCTGATAAGGTTTTCCCAAAGTCAGCCTCGCTGGCACCAGCATTGTGGGTATTAGGGATGGCTTCTCCCCTTTGGTCTTGTTCCCCCAGCTTGGGCCACAGTCAGCTCCTCCTCCTTCCTGGCCAGCTCAACTCAGCTTTGCAGGATGGAACTCTGAATCCTGGCTCCCAGTGGCTCTTCCAGAAAACTAGGAGGGAAGTGCTTGGAAGAATGGCTGTTTATTCATGCAAATGATTTCTTGCCATTTAAGAGCCTCGAACCACAAAATCAATTAAAGAGAAAGGGGAAGGTTTTGGGCTCTGTGCCAGCCACTGGACGCAATCCTTTACCTCCATGATCTCATCAGATCTTCCCAGCGACCCTGTCGCATAGGTATTATTAAGATCATTTCTGTTTCCCAGGGGAGAATTCAAGATTACACAGTTAGGATGCTGTGAATCTGTTTTTGTTTGTTTGTTTGTTTGTTTGTTTGTTTTGAGACAGAATCTTGCTCTGTCGCCAGGCTGGAGTGCAGTGGCACAATCTCAGCTCACTGCAACCTCTGCCTCCCAGGTTCGAGTGATTCTCCTGCCTCAGCCTCCTGAGTAGCCAGAATTACAGGGGCCTCTGCCACCATGCCCAGTTAATTTTTGTGTTTTCAGTAAAGACAGGGTTTCACCGTGTTGGTCAGGCTGGTTTTGAACTCCTGACCCCCTGATCTGCCTGCCTCGGCCTCCCAGAGTGCTGGGATTACAGGCATGAACCACTGCACCTGGCAAATCTGGGATTTGATTGCAGTCTTGACTCCAAAGCTTGTACTCTGACCACTGAGCCGCACTGCCTCAAATCTCCCATTCCCTGATACATACCACATCTGAATCCCATTCTTTCTCCCTCTGCAGGGAATCACCTGCCTACCTCCACCTCATCCATTTCTCACCACAGCCAGAGTCACCTCTACAGCCCTCACCTCCAGTCATATTTGGCAATTCACCCACCTCCAGCTTCTATCATCCTCTTCTACCCTCACCAAAGCGGACATCACACCCTCTAAATCTGAACAGAGCTGACACCTAGCACCCACCCTCTTGCCAGTTACCTTTGCGTTTCCCCACCTGGTATTCCCTTCCTCCAAGCCTGCTCCCCTGAGGCCCCGTATGGCCTGAAATAGTCTTTGCCTCTGTCTACCACTCTCCAGGGCTGCTCTTCACACCTATTCTGTTTTCCCCTCTCAAGACACCTTTTCTTAGCATTTTAAGATACTTATTAATATAAGAAAATGTTTGCAGAATACATTAGGAGTATCTTACAATTTTATTTATAATTATATGTATATAACACATGAATACAGTCTCCTTGTAAAAAACAACCTCAAACACATAGAAAAAAATAATGACTCCCTTGATGACTGCCAGTTTGAAGTGTTTTTCCAGACTTTTAAAAAATATACTTCCATACAAGCATATGTACATATAGAAAGATATATTTTAATGGGGCATCATTTGTCATAAATTGGATCATAATATGCAAATTGTTTCACAACTTTCATTCTGTCTTTGTTTTTAGACAGGGTCTTGCTTTGTTGCCAAGGTTGGAGTGCAATGGCACAATCACGGCTCCCTGCAGCCTTGACCTCCCAGGCAAGTCATCCTCCTATCTCAGCCTCCCAAGTAGTTGGGACCACAGGCATGTGCCACCATGTCTGGTTAATATTTTAATACAGGTTTTGTAGAGACAGGTTCTCCCTATGTTGCCCAGGCTTTTATTCTCCTAATGCTCAGTATTATGACTCTGTGACTATGTATTACATAGAGAGTTTGCATGTGAGTAAGTTTTGGGTGGAGAGACACTATCCTTTACTAGGGCCTTAGGAGTCTGGCTGCAGCTCTGCTCTCTCACATGTGCAAAGCCAGCTACATAATTTACAAGATCCAGTGCAAAATAAAAATGTGATATTTCTTGTTAAAAATCATTATGAATTTCAAGACGGCAACAACGAAGCATTAAACCAAGCAGGGGGCCTTTCTAAGCTTGAGGCCCCATGTGACTGCACAGGTCACATGCCTTGAAGCTGGCTCTGCAGAGACTAGCTGACTGTTGGACTGGCTGTGTCCTGGATTTTTTGAGTCAATACATTCCCCGTTCTGACAATGGACATTCCTTTCTCAGCCTCCACATTGGATCTTGTCCCCTGATTCTGAACCCACCCTGCCCCAGCCACATTCCCTGCTCCAAACCCAGAGTGCTGTGTATTCCAGCACAAGCAAACTCCCAGAATCCATGCCTGCCAGTCAGCACTGTTCTGGGGACACCCACAACGATTGGAAAGATGGGGGTGGGAGGTATTGGACAATGATATTCCTGTGCTTTGAGTGAAAAGTCTCTCAGGAGATAAGAAAGGACTGGGGCCAGGCACAGTGGCTCACACCTGTAATCCTAGCACTTTGGGAGGCTGAGGTGGATTGATCACGAGGTCAGGAGATCGAGACCATCCTGGCCAACATGGTGAAACCCTGTCTCTAGTGAAATACAAAAACGTTAGCCAGGTGTGGCCGGGCGTGGTGGTGCATACCTGTAGTCCCAGCTACTTGGAGGCTGAAGCAGGAGAATCACTTGAACTGGGGAGGTGGTGATTGCAGTGAGCTGAGATTGTGCCATTTACATGTTTATTTAATGCTCATAACAATCCTATGAGGCAGGCACTGATATTACCATTTTACAGTTGAGAAAATTGAGACTCAGTTTAAAACACACACACTGAACAAGAAAGCTTTTTGGGATAGTGGAACTGTTCTAAAACTTGGTTGTGGTCATGATTGCACAACTCTGTAGATTTAGAGTTGTACGCTTCAAGTGGGTGGATTTTATAGTATGTAAATTGTATCTCAATAAAGCTATTGAAAAGAAACAAAGAAATGTGCTAAGCTAGTACATAATCAAGGTCTCCACACTGCTACAGACGCCCTTCCTCTGCATATGTGCAGTATTAGAAAGCGTGGACCCGGGAGCCAGGCTTCCTGAGTTCAAATCTTGCCTCTAGCACTCACTAGCTGAGACCCAGACAAGATACTTGACCTCATTTTTTTTTTTTTTTTTTTTTTTGAGGTGGAGTTTCGCTCTTGCTGCCCAGGCTGGAGTGCAATGGTGCGTTCTTGGCTCACTGCAACCTCTGCCTCCCAGGTTCAACTGATTCTTCTGCCTCAGTCTCCGAAGTAGCTAGGATTCAGGCATGTGCCACCACACCCAGTTAATTTTGTATTTTTATTAGAGACAGGGTTTCTCCATGTTGGTCAGGCTGGTCTCGAACTCCTGACCTCAGGTGATCCGCCCGCCTCAGCCTCCCAAAGTGCTGGGATTACAGGTGTGAGCCATCATGCCCAGCCAAACTCAATTTCTTTAACTGTAAAATGGAGATAAAAAATAATACAGATTTCATAGGGTTGTTGTGGGGATTAAATGGGTTAATATACGTTAAATGCTTAGCATAGCAGTTGGCTCACAGCAAGTGCTATATAAGTAGGTACTATTATTATCTTTTATACCACAGGATTGCCACAACCAGAACCAGGCTTCTTAAAGGGGCGAGTTTTCTCCCTGCAAACCCCACCCCTACTCGCCTGGCCCCTTAAAGAAACACCTCCTCTTCAAAGGCCATCTTTGGAAAAACACCGAGATGGCTTTCAGCACATCTTACTTCCTGGTAACAGAGAGAGAGTGAGAAACAGCATCTTCCCGATAAGGCAGTGACTGGCTCACTCTCGTAAAACATTCATTACTCTGCCAGCTTTTCCCTATGGACTATTTCCCAGGTCCCTGTAAGCTCCAACAGTCAACACAGAGAGCCCTTCTGAAAGGGGGCGCCAGGGTCAGTCTTGAGGCTGCAGTGGCCAAGGATGGAGATGCCTGTTTCACCCATGCCCGACCCCATTCCACTAGCATGGGAAGCGCCTCACTGGTTGAGGAATCAAGCTGGAAAGGACAAGGGTTGTTAGTGGACAGTCCGATTTCTGTCACTGAAAGATGGGTTTTCAAGCGCTGATTCCATAACCAGAGTGAATTTGACTGGGGTGGGGAGGTGGGGTGGGGTTGGGAACAGGAGCTGATGCTTTCTGTTTGATAAACCCACTCCTGCTTATATGTCAGCAGCACTGGATAAAGCATTTTCTCCTCCATGATCTCACTGAATACTCACTATGGCCTTGGAAGGTGGGTATTTTTGTCCCCTGGGTGTTAACACTCTCTTTTACTGATGAGCAAACTGAGATGATGCACTTCAGCCAGCATCAGAACCAAGGCATGGCGTCAGGTCTTCTGAAGCTGGGCCCAGTGTTTTTCCACTGTGTTTCAGAGGAGGAAGTCAAAAGCTGCCCTGGACTCCACCTCACAAGCTCCAGCCACACTCATTAAATGCTCAAGAAAATAAAGTGGCTGGGCGCGGTGGCTCACGCCTGTAATCCCAGCACTGTGGGAGGCCGAGGCGGGTGGATCACGAGGTCAAGAGATCGAGACCATCCTGGTCAACATGGTGAAACCCCGTCTCTACTAAAAATACAAAAATTAGCTGGGCATGGTGGCACGTGCCTGTAGTCCCAGCTACTCGGGAGGCTGAGGCAGGAGAATTGCTTGAACCCAGGAAGCGGAGGTTGCGGTGAGCCGAGATCACGCCATTGCACTCCAGCCTGGGTAACGAGCGAAACTCCGTCTCAAAAAAAAAAAAAAAAGAAAAGAAAAGAAAGCAATATGTTGTCTTCATATCCCTGCCAAGGACCTCACAAACTGCTCTGGGAGCCCCAAACAAGAGAGTCCGAAGGGGAGCGATGGTTTCCCTGTGGGCCATATGGAATGCAGGAGCTGTGAGTACGTTCGAATCCCCAAAGTCCCAGGTCACATAACCCAAGCATAGAAACAGATCGGCATTGGTTCGCAGACCTCCAGGCGGCAGGAAAACAGGCAAAGCACCCACAGAAATCAGTCTGGGGCTGACAGCGTCACTTGCCACGCTTCCTGGGGTTCCCAAAGCTCTCATCTCATCCAGGGCCAGTTCTGATACTCTATGTGGGGTGACAACAAGCTTCTGGGCTGATTTTTGAAAACTCATTTGTCAGGTTGATATTAATCCCTTTGCTACCAATCACCTGCCCCAAAGCAGAATTGGCTGTAAGCTGTGGAGGAGGGGACCAGGGTTGGGGGCTACTGGGTTTTAAGGAATCTCAGTGAGGCCAGCAGGACCTGGAGGGCACCTTCTTGGTGGGGAGTGGGGGTACAGGTGACTATACCAAGGGTCTCCTGCTGTGATCCTGAATCCCCCTCCTTCCATCAGTCACCAACCATTTCACGCCCCAGCACCTCTCCCACTCCCTCCATCCTCCCCTCCTCACAGCCAGGTCCTTGCCTTTACCTCTTATTGATTTTCATATTTAAGGAAAAGCCATTTGCTAGATACAGAGCAACTGAGTCATCACTGTGTTCAGACAAAAACTGCTCACAAAGTAGGCATTTGGCAGAGGCCACTTCTGGGATGGGCGGGGACCCCGTTTCTTACCCAAACAGTGCTCTGTCCAGAGTCACTTCTGGCTTCTCCTCCCTGCTGCTCTGTCCTATCTACTTTCTCTTTCAGTAGCTTTCATATCCTCTGCCTGTCACCCCAACCAGACTGTCCCCTTTACTCCTTCCTCCCTCAACATGTCCACGTGCTACTGTGTTTGCCTACATATACGGGTTTACTGTTGAAGGTTGTGAGTGGGACATTTTTCTGAATTTTTATTTTAGATTCAGGGGGTACATACGCAGGTTTGTTACCTGGGTATATTTGGTGATGCTGGGGTTTGGGGTACAAATGATCCCATCACCCGGATTGATTTGGACATTAGGAGCAGAGTCAGGGAGAACTGGTATGAGCAGCCACTCTTAAGTGGGAGAGAAATATTGATCCTATGTACTGATGGAAGAGATCTAACCCTTACAAAATTATAGCTTTGGCCTTCTTTTCCATTCTGGGTAGCACCCAAGGAATGACATCATGCCAGCATTACCGATGTGGATGGGAGCTACACATCCAGCCTCACAATGGGTCAAGGAGTCGTTTCACCTTCTGATAGTCATTTGCATGCCTACTGTGTGGTCCTTGGTCCCTGGGGCCCCATCTTATGAGCTCTCAAGAAAGGACAGTGCGTCTTCTTAAAGGACCAGCCTCCCCTTTGCAGGACTGTGAAGATCACAAAAGGATTCTAGCTAGCACATCACTGAATGCCAGATTGGGCGCAGAGTTAGAGGACTTTGTGATCAAAGTAACAGCTAATGTTTACCAAGGATTTTTTTTTTAATTTAATTTTTGTTTTTTTTTGAGATGGAGTCTTGCTCTGTTGCCCGGGCTGAAATGCAGTGGCATGATCTTGGCTCACCACAACCTCCGCCTCCAGGGTTTAAGCGATTCTCCTTCCTCAGCTTCCTGAGTAGCTGGGACTATAGGCGCATGCCACCATGCCCGGCTAATTTTTTGTTTTTTGTTTTTTTTTGAGACAGAGTCTCACTCTGTCTCCCAGGCTGGAGTGCAGTGGCACGATCTTGGCTCACTGCAACCTCTGCCTTCTGGTTTCAAGCGATTCTCCTGCCTCAGCTTCCCGAGTAGCTGGGATTACAGGCACCCGCCACCATACCCAGCTGATTTTTTTTTAATTTTTAGTAGAGACGAGGTTTCACCATGTTGGCCAGGCTGGTCTCAAACTCCTGACCTCGTGATCCACATGCCTCAGTCTCCCAAAGTGCTGGGATTACAGGCGTGAGCCACCGCTTCTGGCCTACTGAGTATTTGTTATGTGCCAGCTACTATTCTAAGTGTGTCACCTATACTATCTCATTTAATCCTCTCAACACTCTTAGGAGATAGAAACTATTATTATCCCATTTTACAGAAGAAGAAACTGCAGTAGCTCAAGGTTAAAGAATTCAAGTTCCCATGGCTAAAAAACTGTTGATCCAGGATGTGAACTCATGCAGTCTGCCGTAAGAGCCCACGCTTCTAGTCTTTACGCAGAGGGTAACGGTGTCACTCTGCAGTCCACCCCCTTATCTCTTGCCAAAAGGCAATTCACTCCCTTCATGAACAAAAATCATACAAGTCTTTTTCCCTAATCAATTAGGAACTTTTTGAATGTCGCTGCTTGTCCATTCCGTTGTCTGGTGTCTCATCTCTCCATATTCAAAGCCACTGTGGCTGACTGACTGGGTGGGGGTGTTCAGGTAAGACTCAAGGGCTCTCATCCTGACTCTGCTCACACTGATTTTGCTGGTATAAAGCTCGGAGACCTCCCAGGGAGCAGGCAGTTTTGCTTTCTATCCGTAAGCCCTCCAACTTGCAACCTCATGGCCCTGGGAATAAATCAGTCCTCATATTTGTTGGCTGGAGCAGGGGAATCTGCTGGGTCTTTGGCCACAGCTCCTCCCTGAACTATGTAGCTCAAAGCCTGCTTTAAAGCTGGGGCCACCTGACTTCCTTCTGCCTTCTTCTGCAAACCTGGAAGTCCCCAGGCCAGAAGGCAGGGGCCTGGCGCTGCAGGGAGTTTGCAGTATGTTCTGGCTGATGGCCTTCGTCCCATTCACTCTCTTCAGGTCCTGTCGCTTCCTCTTTCCCCTTCTTCCCCCTCCTCCCACTCCCAAGACCCTGGAAGGAGGAGGAGGGGCGTCGGCAGTTAGGAAGGTTGGGGGAAGTCACTTATGTTACTGAGTACCTACTATTTGCGGGGCACTTGCGGGGCCTCCCCTCTCCTCTGCACCTAAGAGTTCCAGCTCAGGCAGCATGACAGTTCAGTGGGGTAGAGAAAGAAAGGAAGTGGGTGCCCGGGGTCAGAAGTCGGGTGGAGAGGCTGGCCCATCCATCTGCCCCCTTCTAACTGCGGCTGAATCAGCGGTACCCGGACGCCATGTGGGGGAGGGAGGAAGCCCGGCCTGGAAGTGGCGGTGGCGGGTTCCCGGGCAAAGGAAAGGCTCGATTGTGCAAAGGCTTCCTGCCCTGCCAGCTCGCGGCTCTGCCACCGAGCTGCCGCCTTTCTGAGGCCAGCCTGGGAGGCGGGGCGGGAAAGCGAAGGCAGCAAAGGGTTACGGGAATAGCTTTCCAATGACAAAGTCTGGAAGGGACCCATGCCTCCGCCCCTCTGCGGGTTAAACTGGCACAGTGCAGGGGGAGGAAAGCGAGGGCGACCGGAGCGGATCCTCTCCTCCCGCCCGCCCCCGGCCGCCGGGCACTCCCCTCCCGGGCCCGCCGTGGAGGCAGCCGGCGTGTGCCTGGGGCAGCGGGTCACGAGGCTCCGCCCCGGCCGCCGGGCCCGGGGCGGGGGGGAGGCACTTTGTTCAGGTTGCCGCCTCCCTCCTCATTGTGGGGCTAGGGCCGGCACGGCCCTAGTGCGGGGCCCGAGACCGGAGCGCGCGGCGGACGCTGAGCCTGGTGTGAGGGGCCGAGGCGGCCCGGGGAGCCCCGGGAAACTTTGTGCTCGCCAGGAGCGGACCCCGCATCCGCGCTGTCCTAGGGGATGCGCAACTCTGCGCGGCGGCGGCGCGGACCCGGAGCCGGAGCAGGCAGGCGCTCCGGTGAGTAGCGGGCGCGGGGCGGTCGCGTGGTCGCGGCGCTGGGGGTCTGCAGCTTCCCATTTTGCCGGGCTCGGCTGGCAGGTCCTGCGCGGCCAGGACCAAGCCCCGGGGTAGGGGAGATTGGTGTCCGAGGGAGGCTGCTGGCTGGGCTCGGGAGAAGCGCTGGAATAAATAACTGCTTAGATGATCGTGGCTTCCCAGGGAGGTGTGTGCCCCTTCGACCACTGCGGGACTGATTGCGCGTTTGATTCTGGAGTTGACTCGGGGCGGGGGGCTGCCCAACTTCAGTCCCTCTGAGCCTCAGTTTCCTTGTTGTGAAATGCCTGCAATTTAAAGTGCGTTGAGATCTTGTCAGCAGACACCAGGTGCTGCGTTCTTATACTGGCACCCACACGACCTGCACGCACCCTACCTGCACTTCTGCCTTTCGTCGAAGCAAGAGTTAACTCCTCCCATCCCAGCAGGAGCCAGCGGTACAGCTGGGGCGGGTGATCATGCGGGCCGTTCCAGAAAACGTTCCCCGCACCCCCGGGAGGCGGCGAGAAGCGCCCTGCCGCCAATCTCCCGGAGGCCGTCCTCTCTGGCGCCCGCCCAGTGCGTCTGGGAGCGGAGAAAGTGGTCTCGGAGGAGAGGAGAGGGAGGAGAACGCAGAGATTAAGTGAACGCGGGGAGCTCACCTGAGCACTCCCGGGTCTTGGGCTCTTGTCCTTGCTAATCCTCAGAGCCGATAAAAACTGGTCATAGGGTAAAAAAGCAGCCAAGTCTGCAGCGGGCAGAGAGGGGAGGCAGGAACTGGAGAGGACGCGAGTGGCGGGTGGCGGGGGCGGTGTGCAGGGGTGACGTCCACCCGGCAGAGAGGGTTCCTTGTCCCCCGGAGCCGAACACAGGAAAATCAGCTGGTGAGTCAATGGGACTTTGTTAGGATAGTCACAGGGCGCAGCTGGCGCCGGCTTAAGGGAAGAGCTGCATCCCCCCTTGATAACATGCTGTTTATCTGGCTTCCTGTTTCAATGATTGGGATACCATTGGCTCGTTCAAATTCAGTGCTGAGAAGCCTGTGGCCACGTTCGTTCACTGTGCAAAAGCAGAGGGCTTGCCTGAATTTTCATCTGTGGGCCAGCTCTTGTTCCCCCTACGAGGTCCCCGGCTACTCACTTATAATGGGGCTGGAGACTTCACACAATGGCCTCCCCAGGTGGAGGATCTGTCACTGCAGAGACCTTGGCTCCCCTCAGGCCAGAGATACACATGACTCCAGCTTGCTTATGAAATTTGCTTTTATCCTGCTTTGGCTTTTGGTTGGTGTGTCTTTGGGATTGACCTAAGAAGGGAGACAGAGGGAACAGCTCTATGGATTTCATCTTCTAAGATGAGCTTCCTAGTGGTACATGATTTCACCATTGGTTTCTATGGGAAGTTTTCAATTAGTTTGTAGTTTTTTATCTGGCTGTGTTGCCAACCACCTGGATGATCAGAGAGCAAATAATTGCTCATGTCTCTGTCCTGGTTTTCACTTCTGTAAAATGGAGCCAGGGAACACTGCTGCTGTTGGAAGAGTGCAGAAGGTTTTTCAGATGTGGGCTCCAGCCCCTAGCCTCTATTTCCTGAATTTTCCAGGTGAAAGAGAATACCTACCAGGTGAAAGAGAACACCATTTCCAGGTGAAAGAGCTAATCTGAACTTCTCTAGCAGTTTATCTGAATTTCCTTGGGACAGGTCTCACATTCTGCTTTGCATTTTTTATTTTTGTTGATTGTCAGTGTGCCATGCTTTGTATTTTAGATTTTTTTTTTTTTTTTTTTTAAAGACGAGGTTTCACCATATTGGTCAGGCTGGTCTCAAACTTCTGGCCTCAGGTGATCCACCCGCCTCAGCCTCCCAAAGTGCTGGGATTACAGGCGTGAGCCACCGCGCTTGGCTTGTATGTTAGATCTTTGGGTGTTTGTGCACATGTCTATCTCCCTGTGAATACCTTCCAGCCAAACACCCTATCTGACCACCCACAACACTCAGCACACAGTAGGCACTTTATAGATTTTTTTTGCCAAATTAATAGAATTGAGAAGAAAAACTAAGTAGCACTCAGAGGCCTCCCATCCCACTTAAGTGCCCATTTATTCATTCTTTGGAAGTTGATTTGCTCCCCTAGATCCCCTCCACTTCTTTTTCCCTCAAAAGGCAGTCCATAAAAATGTTCATTTACCCACAGGTGAGTAGGCAAGCTTTGAGTATTTGGGCCTTTTCCGGGATCTGGCTTCTTTGGTAAGCCTTGGTCTGGGGAAATTTAAAACCAGAATGCTGTTTTGGCTAGGTGCGGTGACTCACGCCAGTAATCCCAGCAATTTGGGAGGCCGAGGTGGGCGAATCACCTGAGGTCAGGAGTTTTAGACCAGCCTGGCCGACATGATGAAACCCCGTCTCTACTAGAAATATGAAAATTAGCCAAGGGTAGTGGCGCATGCTTGTAATCCCAGCTACTCAGGAGGCTGAGACAGAATTGCTTGAATCAGGGAGGCGGATGTTGCAGTGAGCCAAGATCACACCATTGCACTCCAGCCTGAGTAACGAGAGTGAAACTCCATCTTAAAAAAAAAAAAAAAAGGCTATTTTTTCTTGCCTTGCCTAATCTGGCCCCCTCCTGAGTCCCTGTGAACCTCTGGTATCAACTCAGTTTGGGCCCAGTTGAAAGAAGTGGTCTAGAATAGAAAAGTCTCCTATGCAACGTTTACACTTTGTGTCTCTTTTCATCTTCCCATTTCCAATCAGTGTCACTTCCCTGTTCTGTTAAAGTTCTTTTGAATTCGTGAAGTGTTAGGCCTTTAAGAAAAACCAGAATGTCAAAGTTAAAAAGGGTCTCCACGCCTCCCAACCCCTGATCTTCTCCCCTTTACAGACAAAAATCAAGGCCCACTGAAGGGAAGGGATGGGCTCAGATCTACACCGCTGGGGTGCTGCAGAAGCCCACCTGGAACGCAGGTTTCCTGGCTCCCAGTTCAGGGCTTATCCCCTTTCAGCAAATGGCTGGGAATTTTTCTCTTCCTAGTGCTTCCATCTCAGCAGATGTTACTTAGCTTTTAGCAAGAAAGAGGAACAGAAACTCGGCAAGGGTCAAGAGAGCTATCTCTGTGATGGAGCCACCTATCAGCTTTTAGAGTCTTTGGAACATGGAGAGCTAAGAAATGTGGCAATACTTGGCAAACACTTCGTCTTTCTGGGCCCTAGTCACCCTAAAAAGATTATAATTAAAAACACTTTTAGTTCCTTCTTTCACTTAAAAATACCCCAGAAAAACTAGTCTAGAGAAAAACACCCTCCACAGTAAACAGTTTCCTGGGCCTACTATGTCCCCTTAACCTCCCGGAAAAGCTGATTGAGACCTGATTTCCTCCAGGAGGCCTGAGATTTTGCTTCCCATCTTCCTGTGACTCTTGAGACGTAAAGGGAAGCAGGATGGCTGAGATTCAGGCCACTCTGACCTGTCTGTGGATGTGGTTCAGCTTCTTACACATGTCCTGTGCCGTCCACGTTACCATTCCTAGCAAATCTATTTGCTCTACTTAATATGAGATGCAGTAACATGCATAAAAAATTAAAGGCACTGATGCATGTGCCTCCACCAAGGACCGTTACTAACGAGATGATTCCACTTCAAAAGACTGCAAGACTGTTCTGATATCCAATCCTCAGATGCTCTGAAAGCTTTCATAAATGGAAGTGCTTCTTAATTTCCTTTTTGGCTTGTCCATTACTGGTGTGTAGAAACACAGCTGATTTTTGTGTGTTGATCTTGTCCCTTGCAATTTTGCTGAATTTATTAACTCTGGTAGCTTTCTTGTTTATGGATTCTTTGGGATTTTCTATATATAGGATCATGTCAACTGTGAACAGAAATAGTTTTACGTCTTCCTTTCCAATTTGAATGCCTTTTGTTTCTTTTTCTTGCCTAATTGCTCTGGCTAGAACTTTCAGTATAATGTTGAGTAGCAGTGATGAAAGCAGGCATCCTTCCCTTGTTCTTGATCTTAGGAAGATTTCTTGATTTGAGCCTTTTACCAGTGAGTGCGATGTAAGCTGTGGGCTTCTCATAAATGGCCTTTATTGTGTTGAGGAAATCATCTTCTATTCCTAGTTTTCTAAGCATTTTTTATCACAAAAGGATGTTGAATTTTATGTCAAATGCTTTTTTTCTGTATCACTCAAGATAATCATGTGGCTTGTTTTTTTCCCTTTGTTGTGTTAGGGTGCTACATTACATTGATTGCTTTTCTTACATCGAACCACCTTTTTATTCCTGGGATAAATCCCTCTGAAGGTTTTTTGTTTTCTTAATCCGCAAAGTTTTCTTTTTTTTTTCCTTTAAAAAGACAATAAAATTTGACTAAGTGCTAATGTTCTACATTTGGGAGGGTTGGTGAATTTAATTATTCTTTTCTTTTCTTTCCTTTTCTTTTCTTTTTGAGACAGTCTCCTCTGTTGCCCAGGCTGGAGTGCAATGGTGCGATCTCGGCTCACCGCAACTTCCGCCTCTCAGGTTCAAGCAATTCTCCCTGCCTCAGCCTCCCAAGTAGCTGGAATTACAGGCGCCCACAACCACACCCAGCTTATTTTGGTATTTTTAGTAGAGACAGGGTTTCGTAATATTAGCCAGGCTGGTCTTGAACTCCTGACCTCAGGTAAACTGCCTGCTTCGGCCTCCCAAAGTGCTGGGATTACAGGCGTAAGCCACCTCGCCCGGCCTTAATTATACTTTTCATTATAATTAGTGTACTTCAAACATTTTTAAATTGCATTGTGATAAATATGTATAACTTACAATTTACCATTTTAGCCACTTGTGAGTGTACAGTTCAGTGGCATTAAATACATTTGCATTATCATATAACCATCACCAGCCACCACCTCTGGAACTTTTTTATCTTCCCAGACTTAAACTCTGTACTCATTAAAGAGTAACTCTCCATTCTCTCTCCCCCTAGGCCCTGGGAACCACCATTCCCATCTCTATGAATTTGTGAACATTTTTTAATAACTAGAAGTTAGGTATTAAAGGGTTAAAGGGCTTTATCTTCTTGCCTTTCAATTTCCCACCAACTCCCTCCAGCCAGAGGGGCCATCACTGGCCCCGATGCAGAGATGAACTGATTCCTGGTCATCCCGAGACTCAGAGGGCACCACGCCCAGCCTCAGCCGGGCTTCATGTCCTCCAGCTCAGGGGTTCTACATCTTGGTTGCACATTAGCACCACCTGGGGAGCTTTTAAAAATGACCGAATCCTGGACCCATCCCCAGAGATTCAGCTTTACTTGGTTTGGAATGTGGCTTCAGTGTCTGTCATTTTTAAAAGCTCCCTAGGTGATTCTGATGCACTGTGAGGGTTAGAACTACTCAATGGTTGAGCTGATTTACTCACTGGAACCCTTGACTGGTCACAGCTTTCAATGACGCAATTCCCTCCCCATCTGGTTGGTAATACTGACCCACTTTACATCCCTTCCCTGATTTTTTTTTTTTTTTTTTTTTTGAGACAGAGTCTCACTCTGTCGCCAGGTGTCAGGCTGGAGTGCAGTGGCGCGGTCTCGGCTCACTGCAACCTCCGCCTCCCGGGTTCAAGCAATTCTCCTGCCTCAGGCTCTCAAATAGCTGGGACTATAAGCGTGCACCACCACACACAGCTAACTTTTTTGTATTTTTAGTAGAGGCGGGGTTTCACCATGTTGGCCAGGATGGTCTCCATCTCTTGACCTCTCGATCCGCCCGCCTCGGCCTCCCAAAGTGCTAGGATTACAGGCATGAGCCACCGCACCCAGCCCATCCCTTCTCTGATTTTAAAATCCATTTGTAAATAGTTTAATTCTACAGAAGTTGGCATTTACTCTTTCAATGTTGGAAAGAACCTTATGTGTCATGTAGCTTTTTCTATTCCAGATACATCAAGTCCCCCAAAAACATCCCCCCAAGAGGTCATCAGCTTGGACACTTCTGTTGCTGGGGTACTCCCATCAATACTATGTTAAAATCATCTTATTCCATATTTGGACAGTTCTAACTTTCAGAATTCCTCCTTACAGTAATCTGTCATGGATATGACTTCCACCCATTGGTGAAAGACACCAAAAGCTTAGCGGGCTTCACCAAAATGCATCCCTGAATAAGGTGGAGGATATTCAAAATTAGACATGCAGAATAAGTATGATTGCCTGCTAAGTGTCAGCCTTTCAATATTTTTGGGAACAACTACCATGCATCTGTCCCCATCTTTTCCTCTCCAGTCTCAGCAGCCCCATTTCCTTCAGAGCTTCACTGGTTGTGTCCCCATGTATTTGCAAGGAAGACAGCTGTATGATGATGTAATAGCACGGTTGTGGACCATGACATAACCAAGACTTGAAGTCAAAGTTCAAACACTGACTTTGCACCTGAAGTCCTTAGCAAGATGAGCGTTTAGGAACTATTGGCAATTGAAATCATGTCATCATTGCTGCACTCTGTGTGATTTTAGGCAGGCCATGGAACCTCTTAGAGACTCTGTTTCTTCCCCAGGAAAAGTGGAATGAAAATGCCTTACTCCTGAGACAGTGTTTCCCAACTTCCCTCTTAACCTATTCCCTCTCCTCGCCACTCCACACCCCCACACCTGCAACAGTGATGCCTGTGATCTGGCAACTTCAGGAGAGTGGTTGCATGAATCAAGTGAGACCATGTCAGACCTGACTCAGTCTCTGGGAGGCTCAATGTGTGTGCTCAATAAATGCTAGATTTAATCTTTTTTTTTAGAGGAGTCTCTCTCTGTCACCCAGGCATGTAGCTTTTTTTAATTCCAGATACATGTTAGCCAGGCTGGTCTCAAACTCCTGGCCTCAAGTGATCCACCTGCCTCTGCCTCTGCCTCCCAAAGTGTTGGAAGTTACAGGCATGAGCCACTACGCCCAGCCTCATCCTATTTCTTACTCACCTTCTTCATTATACTCATCACCCTTAAAATGCTAGTTTCTCCTGTTGGAATGTGTCATGTCCAGAATGAAGTGCAGCATTTTACTTGTGAGCTTACTGGCACACGTCAGCCATGGGCAGATCACCTATTTATTATCAGATAGACAAAGCAGATTTGCTTTTCAATTTGTAGATTGCCCCTGAAAACCTGAGAACTGGGCTGACTCAGAGGGATAAATGAAGGCATAAAGGAACGAGAGTCTGACTGTGTCTTTGCTCTTTACAGTTTGTTGTTTAGTTATTTCATCATGTTTTGGTGTTATCAAATTTTTTGGTAGACTTCGAGCATAGCATAGAATAGGTCCATAATAAATTATTGCAAGAGTCAGTTACCAGTGCCTTTTTCCCAGTTCATTGGTGCAGATAATTGAGTTGACTGGGAAGGAGTATCTGGGTTCTGGGCCGTGCCAAGATACCAACTGCTCTCTTCCTGCTTTCCCTATAACAAAGGAGAGACAGCTGATGAGACACACAGTTAGGGGGCCCCAGCCAGCACCCACACGAAGCAGCTGCCTGCCTTGTCTCTCATCTGGGACCATTCTGTAAGGCCCTCTGGCTCTCCCACCCCTAAGCTTCAGGAGGAAGGCTGGACTGCTCGGCACAACCTGCATCACTGAGTGCTGCCTGTGGACCCCGGCTTTTTGTGCTCTTCCTCACCCTCTGGGCATAGTCCACTTTACCAAGGAGATTTAAGAAGGTGTCAGCAACACTTACCCTACCTCACTGGGTGAGACTGTGGAAGCTGCACCCTCAGGGCCCATGCCTAGTTCCCAGGGGGAGGGGAAAGGGCTACATGACATTAAGGTGCTTTCCTATGGTGCAAGTTTGCCCCACACACAAGGTTTATTTTGAAAACTGTCAGATAAGTACAGAACGTGAGAGACAGACTAGTACGATGAACATCTACATTCCCTGATTGTTGACATTTTGCTAGAGTACTCTCTGTATCTATCAATCTACATCATTCTTTTCTGAGCCATTTAAAAGTAATTTGTTGCCAGGCGAGGTGGTTCACACCTGTAATCTGAGCCCTTTGAGAGGCTGAGGCAGGTGGATCTCTTGAGGTCAGGAGTTTGACACCAGCCTGGTCCAACATGATGAAATTCCGTTTCTACTAAAAATACAAAAATTAGCTGAGCATGGTGGCGGGTGCCTAAAATCCCAGCTGCTCGGGAGACTGAGGCAGGAGAATCACTTGAACCCGGGAGACAGAGGTTGCAGTGAGCTGAGATCGCACCACTGCACTCCAGCCTGGGAGACAGAGCGAGACTCTGTCTCAAAAAAAAAATAAAAGTAATTTGTGGACATCATGATACTTAACCCTTCAACACTTAAGCATGTTATTTCCAAAGAACAAGAACATTCTCCTACAAAACTACAGTACTACAATCATACCCATTAATGCTGGATTTAACAGAGTTGCCTAATATATGGCCACAGTTAGATTTTCCAGTGGTTTCCCATATGCCTTTTTGAGAGTGCTATACACTTATCAATTCATACCCTGCTGAGTTGGGTTGTAAATTGAAATTTTCTCTCCTAGCAAAAGGGAAATATGGTCGTGATCCCTAAAATTGGGTTAGTGATCCACAGGAGGAGAGTGCTTTGATTTGTATCATTTCATGTAATCGTTACAACAGTTTAGTGAGATAGGTCCTAATGTTCTCTTCACTAGGAAATTGTAGTTCAGAGAGTTGTCTGAGTTGTCCAAATAGTATGAGCCATTATTACCACTCCATGCTTCGTGTCACGTAATCATGATGGAAAAATAAGAGGCCACATTTGTAAAAACCTCCGTCATGTGCGTTCTGCACATTCTGTATCCTCTTCACTAGGTCTTACGAGGTGTTAGGACATGCTGTGCTGTCCTCATTTGACAGAGGAGGAAGGTGAGGCTCTAAGGCTGGGATTTAACAGTATTTATGTAGTCATGATCATGTAACTGACATTTACCGGCAATCTTTAAGCAAAGCTCAATATACTTAGTTGCAGTTGCTGGGTAGGCTGTAAATAGCAATCAGTAAAGGTGTAACTGCCAAGGCAGGAGGATTGCTTGAGGCCAGAATACAAGACCAGCCTGGGAAACATAGCAAGACTCATCCCCCAATCTATATAAAACATTAAAAAATTAGCAGGGCATGATGGCGCACACCTATAGTATGGTCCTCCTGCCACAGCTACTTGGGAAGCTGAGGCAGAGGGATCAATCACTTATCCCAGCCAGGAGCTCGAGGTTGCAGTGAGCTATGATTGTGCCACTGCACTCCAGCCTGAATGACAGAGCAAGACCCCATCTCTTAATAAATAAATAAATAAATAAATAAATAAATAAATAAATAAAGGTGTTACTGACTGAAGAAGAGAGGTGGAAGAGGAAGAGGAAGAGGGAAGAGGAAGGTCTCTAATACTCTCCTCTGAAACCGAGGGGATTCAAGAGTCTGTCAAAGTGTTAAAAAAACAAGAAACCAAATTTTAAGATCAAAGGTACAAGATAACCCCTAAAAGTAACTAAAGTCAAATATTAGAAGGAAGAGAAGGAGAAAGAGAGTTGGGTTTAGTGTAAGCGCTCTAAACTCATCTAACTTTTTTAGTAATGATAGTTGTCTAAAGGTGACACAACAGGGAATAGTTAGGAGTATGTTATCTAGAATTTACGTGGGTAACCACCAGAGGAGCTCATAACAGAAAACTATTTCAACAATAGAACGGAGTTGGGAAAAGGTGGGACAGGAAACTGTTGCTTGTTATTATAAGGTCTTCTGTACAATTTGATGGTGACCACCCATAATAGCAGTGGGAAGGCAGGCTGTAGATTCAGATATTGATATTCTAGTTTTCTTTCTTTCTCTCTTTTTCTCTCCTTTTCTTTCTTTCTTTCTCTATTTTTCTCTTCTTTTCTTTTTGCTTTCTTTTCTTTTCTTTCTTTCATCTTCCTTTCTTTCTTTTCTTTTCTTTCTTTCTTTCTTCTTTTCTTTTCTTTCTTTCTTTTTTCTTTTCTTTCTTTTTTCTTTTCTTTCTTTCTTTTTTCTTTTCTTTCTTTTCTTTCTTTCTTTCTTTCTTTCTTTCTTTCTTTCTTTCTTTCTTTCTTTCTTTTCTTTCTTTCTTTCTTTCCTTCTTTTGTTGAGACAAGGTCCCACTCTGTCATTCAGGCTGGAGTGCAGTGGAACAATCACAGTCATTGCAGCCTCAACCTCCCCAGGCTCAGATGATCCCCCCACTGCAGCCTCCCAAGTAGCTGAGATTACAGGCATGCACCACCACACCTGGATAATTTTTGCATTCTTTGTAGAGACTGGGTTTTACCATGTTGCCCAGCCTGGTCTCAAACTCTTGGGCTCAAGTGATCCACCTGCCTCAACCTCCCAAAGTGCTGGGATTATAGGCATGCGCCAACGTGCCTGGCCTTCTGGTTTCTAAATACACAGAGGTGAGCAGGACAAAAGGGCTGGCCTTGGGGAAAGCTTTTCTGCAATGCTAAGCAGAGAGAGGACTGTCTTAATACCTGGGTATTTCTGGGCCTGCTCACCCAGAAAGAGCCCCAGGACACAGCATGCCCAGGAGGATGCACCCACACCCTGCATCCCATGTGAATTGCTAAATTTTTGTCGTAATTTAAAAAATAAAATTAAAATTTTATTTATTTATTTATTAAGAGATAGGGTCTCAGTCTGTCACCCAGGCTGGGGTGCAGTAGCGCCAACATGGCTCACTGCAACCTTGACTTCTGAGACTCAAGGGGTCCTCCTGCCTCAGCCTCCTAAGTGGCTGAGACTACAGGCACCTGCCACCACATCCAGCTAATTTTTGTATATTTTGTAAAGAAGGGGTCTCACTATGTTGCTCAGATTGGTCCCAAACTCCTGGCCTCAGGATTGCCTCCCACCTTGGCCTTTCAAAGCATTCAGATTACAAGTGTGAGCCACCATGCTTGGCTTATAATTTCACTTTTAAAAGTATTTGGATCTCAGCAATTCATTTATTAGTAATTTTAAATTGGCTATTTCTTAGTAACCCTAAACATATGCAGAAATTTCTGGATCAGAAGAAAAATTTTACCTATAAGTTATTTTCTTTTTTCTTTCTTTTATTTTAATTTTTGAGATGAGTTTTGCGAATGCAATGGCATGATTTCAGCTCACTGCAACCTCTGCCTCCTGGGTTCAAGCAATTCTCTTGCCTCAGCCTCCCAAGTAGCTGGGATTACAGGTGCACACCACCACGCCTGGCTAATTTTTTGTATTTTTAGTAGAGACGGGGTTTCACCATGTTGGCCAGGATGGTCTTGAACTCCTGACCTCAGGTGATCCACCCACCTAGGCCTCCCAAAGTGTTGGGATTACAGGTGTGAGCCACCGCACCCAGCCTAAGTTATTTTCAAACAGAATGCATTTTTGTAAAAGCTAAATTTAAGTATTGAAGCAGTTGACACAATGTTACATTTTATAGATGTTTGATTAAATCTTGATTAACCTAAATTTTGCAGTTTTATGTTTGTATTTTGGAACCCAGGGCCTCTGAAAAGCTCCTCGGCTCTGCCCCGTCTGTCCTTTGAACAGGCGGGGTGGGTGGTCTATGCAGGTATGGCCCTGAAGGTGTCTCTCAGCAGGTATTTGAGACCCATACCACTCTGGAGCAGTCACAACCTAACCCTGAGGATGGAGGTTGGTTGACTGAAGTCCCATGACCAAAACCCCATCTTGCTATCAGAGTTCTTCCTCGGGCCTTCACTGCAAAAGTTCCTCTGGTCTAATGTACGGTCCGTGCTGAATGATTTCATATCCATCATCTCATTTACTCTTCATGGCAACCCTATGACGTGGGCAGGACAAAAATTTTCCTTTCTATAGATGTCAAAATCAGACTCAGAGAGGCTAAGTAACTTACCCAACGCCACATAACTTTAGGGAATGAGTTGGGGAATCCAAGTCTTTTGACTCCCGGTCTTTGTCCTTTCCAATACACTCCAGGGTCATGTATAGCAGAAGGGGCCAGTGGACTGGAGTCTTTCTTTTTTTTTCTTGAGAAAGGCTCTTACTCTTTTGCCTAGGCTAGAGTGCAGTGATGCAATCATAGCTCACTGCAGCCTCAACCTCTCAGGCTCAAGTGATTCTCCCACCTCAGCCTTCCAAGTTCCTGGGATTACAGGAGCACACCACCACACTTGACTAACTTTTACATTTTTTGTAGAGACAAGGTCTCACTGTGTTGCCCAAGCTGGTCTGGAACTCCAAGGCTGAAGCGATCTTCCCATCTCAGCCTCCCAAAGTACTGAGATTACAGGCATGAGCCACCTCACCCAGCACTACCAGCGTCTTTAATGGCTCACAGAACTTAACCACAGACACTATGTCTGTTATACAAATGCAGAAGTCATATTGAGCTTTTAAATTTACTTTGCTATTGCATTTATTTTGACAAGTCCGTAAGATTTATTTTTCAATAAAAGCTACTTTAAAGTACATCACCAACTTTATCATTCCTGCTCATTTTTACCCAGTCAAAGAAATAATGTAAAAATGTTATATTTTGAGTTCTGTTTCTCATTTTCTCATCAGAGTTGAAAATTACCCTTGTGCATGAATTTAGGCCTGTGTTAGGTTGGCAACCCATTAAAACTCCTCTGATCTGGAGCTAATCAGCCGGCCCCTCCCAATTTACACACTGTGAGATCCAGTGCCTCTCTGCCACTCATTACCAATCTCCTTACCAAATGTCATCACAAAGACGCCACATCACCCCTCTGAGTCATTTCCCCACTTCCTCTTGCTGGCCATGGCCAGAAAGAAATCTGGGGCCACAGGGAGGCCTAGAAAGTGACCACAGAGTTGGGGGTTGGCTGTGGGAAGTGGAGGGGAAGGGCCACTGCTGAGCTGACCACAGAGACTATGACAAAGACAAAGGTCTCTGTGTTTGGGATGGCAGGGTGGGGCCAGATGCCGAGTTGGGGCTGGTGTGCTGATAGTCTGGGAGAGGCCTCCCAGGGCAGAGGAAAGCCCAGAAGACCACTCTCAGTTGGCTGCTCTTAGCACTTGGAAGTAGCCTAGCTGGGTCCTGGTACACAGTAGGGGCTCAGCAAACATTTGTTGATTGATTACTTGGCAGGGTGGTGGGGAGTTGGGGTAAGGGATGCCTTTAAGTTGGGGTAGATAAAAGGAATGTTCTTTCCCTTTCTCCTGCCCAGGGGAGCGCTGTAGGTCCTGAATTTCCCTGGCTTGTTTAGAGGCCACCTCTTTGCTTCCTGGACCTCTCCCTGACATTGGGCCTCGGGGGCCTATGGGGTAATAGAAAATGCACAGGCTTTGGAGTCATTCTGACCTGGGTTTCTACAACCTCCCTGGGCCTCGATTTTCTCATCTGTAAAATGGGGATGATGATACTCAAGCCAGGGGATTGTGAAGATCATCCTAGAAGGTGTTAGAGCCAATGTTGGTCTTTCTCCTGATTTTTAATCTGGATGCCCCGTGGCTCCCTGCACCCCCATGTATAAAATAAATCCTTGATCCACTGAGGATACATGCTGGACAGGCAAAGGGACAGAGCGAAGCCAAGGAGGCCTCAAACATTCAGCCCCAGCCATGCAGACTACACTTCGGGGTGAATTTATCCCAAAAGGGATGTTTACCTACTGGAGGGGGGACGCTTCCTTGTCTGCGGGTCAGACGGACCGGGTGGAAGAGTTGTCTGTGGTGCTGGCTCTAATATATATGGTCCCTCAGGCCCCTCTGAGCTCCAGACTGTAGGCCTCCAGGGGATGAGGGGGGCGGAGTGGCCTGGGGTTTTGTTTGGCAACGCTGGCCTATTATCTGGCCCAGGCTGTGTTTCCAGGGCATTATAAATAGCACCCACTTTGCTCTGGAAGGAGGAGCCGCAGATGTGGCGGAGGCAAAGTATATGGGAAGGTGGGAGATTTGAAATGATAAACTCGAGGCTTGTGAGCCAAAATACAAGCTGGGGCCATCTCCATGGCAATAGGACTCCAGGGAGGGCTCAGCCTGGATACCTCTGAGGTGAAGGCCCGACTCACAAAGCCAGACAGAGCCTGCGCTCGGTGACCCATGGGCCGGGGCTGCCCGCTCTATTTGCTCCCATCTGCCTCGAGAGCCTGGGCTGCTGCCTAAACCCAGCCAGAGGAGGGAACAGAGCTTGAGCCAGATTTCAGGTCTAGAGAGAAGCAGGAGAAAATGTGAGGGTCTGTTCACCTGCAGCAGGTGGACCACTGTGTGTTCCAACCGAGAAGGAGGGAATCCTTTTTTTTTATTCTATTCTGTTCTATTTTAATTGAGGTGTAATTTACAAACAGTGAAATGAACAGATCGATGTGTTTTTGACAAATGAATACACCCATGTGACCCACACCCGATCCAGATATAGAACATTTCCATCAACCCACAGAGTTTCCCTCCGGTCCCTTTTGTCAGCGCGCCCCCGCCCACTGTCTGTGTGTTCTCATTTGTAGCATCATAGCTTCGCCTGCTCCTGAACTTCATATAAATGGAATCATGTGCTTGGTTCTATTTTGTGTCTCGCTTCTTAGCTCAGCATAATGTTTTAGAGATTTATCCATGTCAAATGATGTATTTTGCTTCTTTTAATTTCTGACGTATGAATGTGCCACAGTTTGTTTATGGGAGAAAGAAAACTTTGGATTCCTTTCATTGCTGTAGGATTCACATCTTTCGAGCATCAGCAGAGTATCTGCCAGGGTTTTGAGGGTTAAGCTGGTTGGTCCTAAGTGGATCTTTTTTTTTTTTTTTTTTAAATAGAGTCTCGCTCTGTTGCCTAGGCTGTAGTGCAGTGGCACGATCTCAGCTCACTGCAACCTCCGCCTCCTGGGTTCAATTGATTCTCCTGCCTCAGCCTCCCAAGTAGCTGGGACTACAGATGCGTGCCACCAAACCTGGCTAATTTTTTGTATTCTTAGTAGAAATGAGGTTTTACCATGTTAGTCAGGATGATCTCAATCTCCTGACCTCGTGATCTGCCCACTTCAGCCTCCCAAAGTGCTGGGATTACAGGCGTGAGCCACTGCGCCTGGCCTCTTGAATGTGTTCAGTGTCACCTTCTTTGTTTCCAGACAACTTCCCCGTTTCTGTGTCTTGCTGTAAAAGACCATAATGCCTTTCTTCCCTCCATGGACTGGAGCTGCCTTTGTCTTCTGGAGCTGGGAAGTTCAGATCATTTGCAGAGGGGCCCCTGGTTTCCCCATAAGACAGAATGTTATTCTCTGATCTGAATTGAGGTGGCACGTGTCAACAGACAGGGGTGTCTGGCCCTGCACGTGGGAAACACAGGTGCACGTTCAAGACTGGAGCCTGTGGTGGGGAGACACTGGTGACCTGGGCCAAGAAGTGACACAATGAAGCTATTTTACCAGCAGTATGGCCCAAATGGCAGGGACCACATCTGCTCTGTTCACCAATGGGAAGCCAGCACATAGCACAGAACCTAGCAAGCAATGGGCTATTGATACAGAGGTGTCGAACCACGTAGTGGCTTGGAAGAGGGCAAGCTGGGCCAGCGATGTACCATTCCTGACATGGGAAGTCTGTGCTAGGGCGGCCTCACTGGGGAAGGAAAGGAAGAGCCGTGGAGAGACTTTTTACAAAGGAAAACCCAATAGGACTGGATGACTGTGGAATGTGGGAGGGACACAGCAGAAAGCAGAATCCAAAAGGCTTGCAGTCTTTTTGGAAGAGGGCCAGGCTGAGAGTTGAGTCCCTCCTGCACCTTTTGGTGTATAATCTGGGTAACTCATTTAACCTGCCTCAGTCTTAAGAGTTCTTATCCATCAAATGGGTATAATACTATGATCAGTCAGCTGGGGCTGCCGTAACAAAGTACTACTAAGTGGGTGGCTTACTGAAACAGAAATTTATGATCTCAGTTCTGGAGGCTAGAAGTGTAAAACCAAGGTGTTGGCAGGGCCATACTCCCTCTGAAATTAGTAGAAAACTTTTTTTTTTTTTTTTAAGACAGAGTCTCACTCTGTCCCCAGGCTGCAGTGCAGTGGCACAATCTCAGCTCATTGCAACCTCCACCTTCCAGGTTCAAGCGATTCTCCTGCCTCAGCTTCCCGAGTAGCTGGGACTACAGGTGTGCGCCACCATGCCCAGCTGCTATTTGTATTTTTAGTAGAGGTGGAGTTTCACCATGTTGGCCAGGATGGTCTCGATCTCTTGACCTTGTGATCCGCTCGCCTCACCTCTCAAAGTGCCGGGATTACAGGCGTGAGCCACCGCGCCTGGCCTAGTGGAGAATTTTCCTTGCCTCTTCTAGTGTCTGATGTTTGCGGACAATCCTTGTCGTTCCTTGGCATGGCGACGCGTCACTCCCACCTCTGTCTCCATTTCGCGTGACCATCTCCTCCCTGTGGTCTTCACATCCTCTTCCCTCTGTGAATGTCTATGTCCAAATGTCCCTCTCCTTATAAATATAGCAGTCATACCAGATTAGGGGCTCACTTTAGTCCAGTATGACCTCATCTTCACTAATTACTTCTTCAATGACCCCGTTTCCAAATAAGGTCACATTCTGAGACTCTGGAAATTGGTGCTTCAATTATCTTTTTGGTGACACAATTCAACCCATAACATACCACCTGCCTCACAAGATTGAATGAGGCAATCCTATGTCATTGTTACTGGTAAGGCAAGAATCGGAAGATTTGGCCAGAGAACCTTCCTTTAACATTCTATGTGGCCTCGTCCAAATCTCTTCTCCTGTGTGGATCTCAGTTTCCTCACCTACAAAATAATCTGTAATGTCTTTCCTGGATGTAAATCCCCTAACTCCTTGACTCTGAAGCTTGAGGTTTTCAGTCTGGGGACCCAGGAGAGCTGTGGAGCTACTAACAGATATGGGAGGTCAGGAGGGAAAGCCAGTTTGAGGGTCAGAAGCTTCCTCTATGTTCCATCCCTCATTTGGGAACTCAGCTTCCTTGTCCTGGTGTCTGGGACCCTGGAAAGTTCCCAGCATCTTCCACCCCAGTCCCCTGTACCATTGTGCCTACCTTGGTGAGGCTCAGAAGGAGGGAGGACTGCTGTAAATAGCACCCTGGAATCAAAAGGCCCTCTTCCTGTGCAGGAAACACAGCAGCCTGATGGGGGCAGGAAAAAGGTGTTTCCTAAAGAAAGGCCAGAAAAGGGAGGGGCAGTGGGGATTCGGGAGGCAAATAGGTTCCCAGGTGCTGGAGGAAAGGTGGTGTAAAGGCAGATGGGGGGTGGGGATCAGGGGCAGATTTAGTGCTCGCTTCTAGGGTACTGCTTGAGGTCAGCCTACCTGGAACCCCATGAGAATGGCCTGTGGAAAAGCCCAACAGGTAGCTGGGCTCCGAGACAGGATTTCAGGTCCGAAAGTGAAGATTGAAAATGCCACATTCGTTACTTCACTGATCCATTCATTCATTCACTAAATATTAGCCACAGCTTAGGACTGTCCTAGGTGCCAAGGACAAACAGTATAACACTCTTTCATAAAAAATAGTCTGAGACCAGGAACGGTGGCTCATGCCTGTATAACACTTTAGAAGGCTGAAGGCCAAGGTAGGTAGGTCGTTTGAGCCCAGGAGTTTGAGGCCACCCTGGACAATATAGTGAGTCCCCATCTCTACAAAAAAAAACAAAAAAATTAGCCGGGCGTGGCGTTGCCTGCCTGTAGTCCCAGCTACTCAGGAGGCTGAGGCAGGAGAATTGCTTGAACCTGGGAGGCAGAGGTTGCAGTGAGCCAAGATCGTGCCACCGCACTCCAGCCTGTATGACAGAGGAAGACCCTGTCTCAAAAAAGATAAAAAAAAAAAAAAAAAAAAAAGGTCTGGTAAGCAAACCAGTGATGACACCCCAGCTGTAATAGCTCAGGACAGCGTGGGGACAGTGGAGGGACTGTAACCCCTGGAGGAGCAGGAAGGGCCTCCTGGGAGGTGAATTCCCCCTCCTCGACCTGCAGGAATTAAGTCAGGCAAAGACTGGCTCTGAAGGGGAGGGAATTGGGAGGCCTTCCAGGCAAGGGGTGAAAAAGACTTGGATTCTTCCCCTCTGCTGTCCTAGCCTCAACCTTAGTCCAACCTGGGCCAGCAGCAGAGGTCTAAGGACCAGCTCTGTCCCGTCCATAGAGGCTCGCTGCCAGTCCCTGGGGCCCCCTCCTCACCAGCAAGGAGCACCGTCCTCCAAATGCCTGTGTGGAAAACGTGCCCAGGTCTCAAGCGGCCTTTCACTGGAGAGCCCTAGAAAGTCATTAGTTTTCCCCCTGTAAAAACAGGGGCTTAATTCTACAGGGGTTTCTGCAGCGGCCAATATCTCAGGCAAAAACTCAGACCAGTAGACTCTGCGTCTGGTGCAGAGGAGGAAGATGAGTCAGCCAGGGTCCCGGGAACCCTGACTCCGTGATCCTGCCAGACCATAGCGCCCCCGCTTAAGGCCTGGAGGGACTGAGATGAAAATGAGCTGCTGTTTCTGTTAGGAAGCCCCAGGGAAGTTTGGTTGGTGTCAAGTTGAAGATTTCTATGCATTCCCACGCTCCAGCCGTGATGGGGAAATGCCACATTTCCACCCCCATCATTCAGCCAGAGCGGATTGTGATTAGTACTTGAGGGAGGATCCCAACGCCCTCTGAGGGGCCTGGGTGAATTTCAACTTCTGTGCTCCTCCTTTTGTGAAATAATGCAAGAGATTTTGGAAGAAAGACAAAAGGTTGGGGGATGTGCTTGTCCAATGTCCCTCAGCACAGCCCACAGGGCAGCCTTCAGACTGTCCTGATGCTTGTGTGCCCAACCACACGTGCAACGAATTAGGGGCCCGCGTTCGGGCTTGATTTCAGGACATTTACTCGCCATGCGGAGGTCACTTACAAAGCTGCACCATGGCCCCAGAGGTTCCCCTGGGTTAGTCTTAGAATTAAAGTCAGAAACCACCCAGCCTCCCCAAAACACTTAACTACCACCTCCAAATTAGCACCTTTATTAGCTTGTAATCAAATTCTAGGAGATAGTTCCTAATCTTCCCAGTTTCCAGGTGGGTTAACTGAGGACCAGCTTGCCCACACCACTTAGACTAGATAGAATAAGTAATTGCAGCCCAGAAATAGCTGGCTGGGATCCGGCCCCTTTAATGTAATAATGCTGAGAAATGTCAAACGTGGTTTTGTTCTAATATGGAAGGGACGAAGAGAGACAGGAAGAAAGCACTCTGTGTAGTTTCTGTAGTTGGTTGTAGAAGGACGAAAGGACTCCTTCGGGGCTGAGGAAAGGAAGCTGTCTGTGTCCTGAGCAGTGACTGAGCTGCACATAGAACCCTGGGCCAGAGGCTTGGAGGGGCAGGAAGGAGGAGGCCTGGCCTCCAAAAAACAAAAACAAAAACCAGGGATGAGACTAAGGGTGAGAGAGCTGAGCGCAGTGGCCCACGCCTGTAAGCCTAGCACTTTTGGAAGCCAATCACCAGGTCGGAAGTTCAAGACCAGCCTGACCCATGTGGTGAAACCCTTTCTCTACTAAAAAAAAAAAAAAAGAAAATACAAAAATTAGCTGGGTGTGGTGATGCGTGCCTGTAATCCCAGCTACTCGGGAGGCTGAGGCAGGAGAATTGCTTGAACCTGGGAGGTGGAGGTTGCAGTGAGTCAAGATCGCACTACCACACTCCAGCCTGGGTGACAGAGTGAGACACTGTCTCAAAAACACAAAAAAGAATAAGGGTGAAGCAGAACTGGGTTTCTCTCCTGCTGCCTCTTCCTAGGTGTGCAACTTTGCATATAATTTATCCCTTCAATGTCTTCATGCCTTTCTCGGGGCCAAGGGAAAGCTTTCCCACCAGCCTCTGAAGGTTCACTGAAAATAAACTCACACTGCAGATAAGAGAAAAGGCAGACAGACAGTTAATACGCATAAGCTCATGGGAAGCACAGGAGAATGGCCACTCCATGACCCAGTGAGGCCCAGAGGCTTATATACCCTTCTTCATAGGGGAAGGGGAAATGCGGGCCATGTGGCAATTTTGGGGGGTAGTCAGCGATTTTTAGGGGAAATGAATGAGCCCACTGCTCAGACAATGGTTAGTAAATAATTGTCTTTGAGAATTGAATGGAACCAGAGAAGAAACACTGGTTGCAGACAAAATTTGTCTGGGCTAGGTGTGGTGTTTAATTTTCAGTCTCTTCCTCTGTGATACGAGTTTTAATCTTCTCTGGTTAATAAAACTAAAGGGAGGGAACAAAAAGCAACTGTGTTCCTCTTTGGGGTCTGGTTTCTAGGGAGATGAGAGAATTCCAGAGAACATCTTCATCCCGTGCTTTGAGAAGGATGGAGGATTGAGAGGCAGAAATTGGGGTGGGGAGGTCAGAGACACCTTGAGTCTGCTTCTTTAGTTCAGCATGTCAAAGAGTCATATTATGAGGTATCGTTTTCTGAGCCCCAGCACCTTCATCTGTAAAATGGGGATAATTTTTTTTTTTTTTTTTGAAATGGAATCTCACTCCATTGCCCAGGCTGGAGTGCAGTGGTGCAATCTCAGCTCACTGCAACCTCCGTCTGTCTCCCAGGTTCAAGTGATTCTCCTGTCTCAGCCTCCCAAATAGGTGGGATTACAGGCACACAGCACCATGCCCGGCTAATTTTTGTATTTTTAACAAAGATGGGAATTTCGCCATGTTGATCAGGCTGGTCTCGAACTCCTGACCTCGTAATCCGCCTGCCTTGGCCTCCCAAAGTGCCTGGGATTACAGGTATGAGCCATTGTGCCTGGCCCAAAATAGGCATAATTTTAACTTAGCTTATTGGATGACCTTGTCCACAAGGATTGAATGAGATAATGCATATAGCACATTTAGCACAGTGCCAGGCATATAGAAAGTGGTTGTTGATAGCTCTTAACTTCTAGAGCCCACGTCTCCCCTCTGTAAATTGGGGGTTATTTATGGTCCTTACAGGCCTGCTGAGAGGCTTCAGTGAATTGTGGTTATAAAGGGCCTGGCATGAAATAAATTCTCAATAAATGTTTCCTGCCCTTGAGAAGCGCCCCGTCCATATGGAGAGACCAGAAGCACACCTGTGCATGACCCGACCCTGGAGGCTCGCACCAGGAACAGGACTCTTCCAACAGTTGCTGCTTTTAAGCCTCTTTGTGGGCTGGGGAGGACTGAGGGTCCTTAGAGTTAGGGCTGGGAGCAGGGTTTTGATGGAGGTGAGACACTTGTCCCAGATGATGGTGGAGGCACCATGCCTGTGGGCAGAGGGCAGTAAATTTTTCCACTCCAGCACTGATCGCTGGAGCTGGAGTGAGAGGAAAGGGAAGGCCTATTAGCCCAGAGCTGTGGAAGGATTGGCACCCTCTCTCCTGTGCGGGTTTCATTGAGCAGCCCTTAAGAACAGTGCAATGTCCATCCATCCACTTCTCTTTGGGCAGAACCCCATGCCATCCACCAATAGATGCTTAATAAAGGCGTGGTAGAGGGATTCTGGGAAGGAAGAAGAATCTGGTTCACCCTTTGTCTGCATGGCTTCGCATCTTCCTGTCGCCACCACGAGAGGGTGCAGTTGCCCAGCAGAACGCAGCCCGATCCCCACACCCTCCTTTCCTATGCAGGCAGCTGGCAGCTCTGCATCTTTTGGGCTGAGGAGGCAGGCCCTACATGCACGTATCCCCTCCTCTTCAGACTGGAAGAAAGTCGGGGTGAGAGGCGTGGGCTGGGGCAGTCCCCCACTGTGTGGGAAGCCAGGCAGAGCAGGGCGGCCGAGGACGATCAGAGGCTGGGAAGAGCGGAACCGTATGTCTCCGTGTGTTGTGTTTGCCTCGGGCTGGCTGGGTGGTATCAAAGAACTCTCCTATTCTTGATTTAGGTTCCATCTTCTATAAACCAGCCCCCTCCTCACCAAAAACCAAGATCCTTGCTTTCTCTCCTGCAGGTTTCATTTTTCAGGATGTAAACTCCATTAAGGATCTTGGGTGACAGGGTATGGGACAGGCTAGAGTGCTATCAGATGGCAAGAGCAAAAGGTCAATAATTTTTTAGCCTGGCTGCTTCTTCTGGAATCTTCTCCCCTTCGGGTTATGGGGCCCTTAGCCAGCACCAGCCTCCCCTCCACCATCAGCATATCCTCCTGCCAGGCCAGGAAGACTTGCGCCATTGAAGATCCGAAACTATTAGTGGTTAGCTTTGGCCATCCTGGTGTGGTGGCCAA
The DNA here is from genome assembly GCA_004027835.1 of Alouatta palliata. Classification (NCBI taxonomy): domain Eukaryota; kingdom Metazoa; phylum Chordata; class Mammalia; order Primates; family Atelidae; genus Alouatta; species Alouatta palliata. The sequence continues at coordinate 61,017 of PVKV010005037.1, read as the reverse complement.
CAGGCAAGAGCTCGGTGACCCTAAGCATCTGGGGTGGTTTGGGGTGCCAGAGAGAAGCAGAGGAGGAGCTGGGGTTGGCAATGGACCCTAGGTTCCTTGCCAGAGCTCTTGCCCCACAGCAGGCCCTGAAAACGGGATATTTAATGAAATCCTGTCTCCCAGTCCTTCAAGGCCCAAGTCACTATTCCCGAGGAAAGACCCTGATGTGTGTGCAAATCTGCATCTCTGTTGCTGCGAGGCGGCATTTCTATCTCCTCCTCTGCAGAGCCCCCTCCCTGGGACTGAGGACTGCAGAAGGCTTTGGGATCTGTGGATCCTTGCCATGAGCCGAGGCCTCCCAGGGTTCCAGCACAACGGTGGGAAGGCTAGGCTGCTGTTCCAGGCCAGCCCTGGGTGCCACAATGCAGACAGTGGGCTCAGGAACATAGTCAGCATTTCCGTTGCACTTGCCACCACCACAGGCTTCCCCGTGGTGTGCAGCATCACTTCTCTTTCCATGGGTTCCCAGGAGTGCATTCCTCCAGTGATTGGCTTGGGGCCAAACTGGGGTGGGGCTTTGGTTTCAGAACCTTTTCTCCATGAGACCCTAAAAAGCCCTTGCCTTGACCAAAGCTTGCCTCTGTGGTGCGTGGGACCCCTTACTAGTGGAGGATGGGAGCTCCTTTGTGAGTCCTTCTCTTTGTTTTAAAGGGACAGAGTCAGCAGTCCCTCTTGCTGCTGAGACAGTGGGATATTGTCAGTCAATGAAGTAACCCTGTGGGTAGTAATTTTTTTTTTTTTGAGATGGAGTCTCGCTCCATCGCCCAGGCTAGAGTGCAGTGGTGCAATCTCAGCTCACTGCAACCTCCGCCTCCCAGGTTAAAGCAGTTCCCCTGCCTCAGCCTCCCAAGTAGTTAGGACTTAGAGGTGCACGCTGCCACGCCTGGCTAATTTTTGTATTTTTAATAGGGACAGGGTGTCACCATATTGGCCAGGCTGGTCTCGAACTCCTGACCTCGTGATCCACCCGCCTCGGCCTCCCAAAGTGCTGGGATTACAGACATGAACCACCACTCTGGGCCAGTAATTTTTAATATTGTGAGAATGGTGACTTGCAATAGGAAACAAAAGCCAGCTCCCAGCCTAAAGGGTGACGTGGAAAAAGAAGGTAAAGAAATCTGCCTCATCACACGTGGTATTACACAAAAGCAGGCTGTGGGTGCTGCACAGATCTGAGTTTGCATCCTGGTTCTGTTACTTACCAGCTGGGGAACTAACCAAGGTGCTTTAGTTTCCTTGACTGTAAATGAGGCAATTGTGAGAATTAAAGATTAAACCTGTACAGTAGCTGGCATATGCTAGGCACTCAATACAAGTTAACTTTTTCACTTCCGTTATTCATGTTTCTAGATTTTTCTTCTGAGTCCCTTGTTTCTGGACATTGGAAGCTTCCCACGGACACAGAAGTTTTTCCCTATTAGGCCGCAGGCTCCCTGTGGGCAGGGTTCTGTCTCTTCCATCAGCGTGGGAACTGGTTAAGGACAAGGCTGTATTCTCCAGTCAGCCTAGGGCCCTCGTGAGATTATGAACCGCCCTGTCCATCAGCCTGGGAATTCCCTGCAGGCGGGGGCTATGTTCCTCCATCAGATTCCCCACCTTCGGGGCCAGCAGGCAGTACGCACTGTCACAGCATGAGACTATCAGTGGTTGGAACAAAGGCACCCAGTTAGGTTTAGGAGAATCAACCAAGGAGATCAAGGAGGTTCTGGAGGTATTTTTCTATATGTTTATTCTTATTTTTTTAGAGACAAGATCTTGCTCTGTCACCCAGGCTAGGTGCCGTCATAGCTCACTGCAGCCTTAAACTCCTGGGGGCGGTTCTCCCACCTCAGCCTCCCAGGTAGCTGAGACTATAGGCATACACCACCACACCCGGCT
>PVKV010005037.1:0-59000 GCA_004027835.1 Alouatta palliata | reverse complement strand
TGACCTTGGGTCCTTGTTGGTAGAAAGCAGTTCCGAAGTGGAGACATCTGGAGGACAGATGTGAAGTTGGCTGGGATGGGTGAAGTTCTGGAAGGCTTCAAATTCCAGTCCCCATGACTCACTCCTCCATCACAGCAGCCCCTCAGCAGCTGGGCCTCCTGAGCCCTGGGCAGCACAGGGTTGGTGGGCCAGCCCCAAGTGGGCATGGTCCTTCGCCTTGGACACAGCTGCATGGTCTGAAAGGAATCCGGCAGGACTGATCACTTAGGAAACTGCTTTCTGAAAGCTCCAAGTTTCCTTCTGAGTGGAGCTTAAGGCATCATACTAAGCAGGTCATGCTAGGAATGTATGAGACCAGCATGCGGCATCTCTTCCTATTTAAGCTGGCAGGGTACTTGTAGGCAGTCGGTGCTCTCTCCTGGGCCTGGAGGATGGAGGGGAGCAGGCAGGGAGGGGTGGACAGGCCCTGCCTATGGAGTCTGTCAGTAGGGAACAAGCGAGTCACCAGAAATCCAATGCCTCAGTCCAGATCCTGGATGCTGTTGGATCATGCGATCTGTGTGAACATGTTTCCTTTTCTAAAAAGCGCCGGGCAGTGAGCGAATCAGTGAGGTAACGCACAGGGACATGCATAGTAAACCGTTTTCACCAGAGTGCGTGGTTATGAGTATTTAGGGTAGCCTGGGCCTCCTGACTGAGATATCCTGGTCTTTTGTCGAGTCCTAAAGGAGGATGTGGGGGGGAAGCTCCAGACTAATGAAGAGGTGACCGGATAGTCAGAGGGTGCAGACATGCTTAGCAAGCTGGTGGTGCGACTCAGGGCTAGCTGGTCCCGCTCCTCCTGTGCATCCGCAGCAACAGGAAACATTTGTCCTCAGGAAACAGCCCCTCAAAGAGCGTCCGGACACCGGGACCCGGCCTGGATGGCAGAGGGGGCGTTCACTTACCCCATAGTTGTCACTGACCCAACACAATTTTTTTCTGGTGTGTCCCAGCCTGGGAGAAGATGTTGGAACTGGGCCCAGAGAAAAGCATATGAGACCACGATCCCCAAGACACCTCTTGGTGGGGTACCCCGCATGTCTGCTTCAAGTGACATAGGTGCAGCAAGGAAAGCCCCCAGGACCCCTCCACATGAGAAGTAAGGAAGAACCCAGAATCTGGAATTGAATGCCAGGAGCTTGAGTTCTGGGCATGATGGGACCACCTGGGGCCCTGTGACTGACACCCCACTTCTCTAGGCCTCAGTTTCCTCATCAGCAAAATGAGGACATTGATTTCTATTTCAATGTGTTATTATAAGGATAGAATGAGATAACTTGTGAAAGAGCGTGAAGGCAGAATTATGTGGTCATGACAAGCAGAAGCTTTGCAGGCAGGCAGATCTGGTTGGGACCCAGTTCTCTTTAGACCATAAATTCCTGGCCAGGTGTAGTGGCTCATACCTGTAATCCCAACACTTTGTGAGGCCAAGGCAGGAGAATTGCATCAGCGAAAGAGTTTGAGCCCAGCCTGGGCAAAATAGCAAGACCCCTGTCTCTATGAGAAATTTAAATATTAACCAGGCACAGTAGTGTTTACCTGTAGCCCTAGCTACTCGGGAGACTGTAGTGAGAAGATCTCTTGAGCCCCAGAGGTTAAGGTTGCAGTGAGTCATGCTGGCACCACTGCACTCAGCCTGGGTGACAGAGCAAGACTATGTCGGAAGGAAGGAAGGAAGGAAGAGAGGGAGGGAGGGAAGGAGGGAAGGAGGGAGGGAAAGAGGGAAGGAGGGAGGGAGGGATCAAGAAGGAAGGAAGGGAGGAGGGAAGGGAAGAAGGGAGGAAGGGAGGAAGGAAGGAAGGAAGGAAAGAAGGAAGGAATCCTTGGCCCTGGCATAGTGTCTGGCTCATTGTAGGTAGTCAGTGTGTAGGTGTGAAAAGTACCAGCTCCTTCGCTTCACAGCAGTGTGGCTTTAACATTTCTCACCCTAATGTCCTTACATATTAAAGGGGAACGGGGCTGGGCGCGGTGGCTCACGCCCGTAATCCCAGCACTTTGGGAGGCTGAAGTGGGCAGATCATTTGAGGTAGGTGTTCGAGACCAGCCTGGGCAACATGGTGAAACCCCACCTCTACTAAACATGTAAAAGTTAGCCGGGCATGGTGACATGCACCTGTAGTCCCAGCTGTTCGGGAGGCTGAGACATGAGACTCGCTTGAACCCTTGAACCCAGGAGGCAGAGGTTGCAGTGAGCCAAGATCATGCTACTGCACTCCAGCCTAGGTGATAGAGTGAGACTCTGTCTCAAATAAATAAATAAATAGGAATGGATTGGTTTTCTGGGCTGCTATAACAAATTACCACAAACTTAATGTCTTAACACAGATTTATCTTACAGTTCTGTACAGTAGAAATCCAACAAGGTGTCACTGGGCTAAATTGAAGGTGTGGGCAGGGCTGTGTTCCCGCCTGCAGGCCCCAGGGGAGAATCGGTTTCCTCGCCTTTTCCAGCTGCTAGAGGTCACCCTCCATCTTTGGTGTGGTCCCTTTTTCCACCTTCGAAGTCAGCAACAGCAGATCTGCTGTCCTTCTCATGCTGCTGTCTCGCTGCTTCTCTGCAGCCGGGAAAGGTTCTCTGCTTTGAAGGACTTGTGTGATGAGATGGACCCATTTGCATAATCCAAGATACCATACCCATGCCAGGGTCCTTAATCTTAATACACCTGCGACGATCATTTGCCATTTATGGTAACACCCGCAGCTTCTGGATAAAAGAGAATGAGCATCTTTGGGGTCTGTTATTCTGCCTACCACAGGGAACACTGATGGTTCCTATCATACTGGATTGTTGGCAGGAATAAACATGTGTTTAAAAAAGGTAATACCTGTAAGGTGACTGGCACATACTAAGTACTCAATAAATATTTAGTTTCTGCTGTCGTCATTACTACCTAAACCATGTGGTGCCTTATAAATGCTAGTTATTGATGCCACTTTTCTAAATAAGGAAGTACAGGTCCTGGTTTCTGCTGGGCCCATAGTCACTCTGCCTTCCTGTGCCTCGGTTTCCTCCACCATCAGAGGAGACACTGAGCCTGCTCTTGGCAGCTCACACTCCAGGCCTAGGAGGCACACAAAGTTTCCCTTGTGCTATGTGAAGGCTGCTGCCAACAGCGGGCATGGGGCCCGGCCCATGGCTATCCCGGGGACGCGGCATTCACTGAGATCACAAGGGAACAGAAGGGCCCCTTCTTTGGAGGGCAGGGAGGTTCCAAGTGGATCCCTGCAGGAACTGAGCCCCCTCTGTGGGAAAGAATTGCCTCCGTTGTGAGGCAGCATCGCTATTTGCAAAGCGTTTTACAATCATTTTTATTAGCAGAGCCCCTGAGACCTGAGGATAATAGAAGGGCTGTCACCCACCCCCTGCCACTCTAGGGGAAACTGAGGCCCACACAGTTGAAGGCAGGACCCCAGGCCATATGATGAGGTGGATTTGACCTCCCAGGGGCCTTGTGGCTTCAGACCAGCATTTTATCCCCGGAGGCGCCAGACACTCCCCCAACCCCTAGTCACTGAACTGAACCAAAAAGTTAACACCCAAATGTCCTTCAGTGCTTCTCTGTCAGACTTTTCTTTAAAAGACCAATTTGAAACGCAGCCACCCTCTTGCATGTCAAGGCTCACGCTGGTCCTTTCTTTCAGATCCTGGCTGTTCCTCCTGTCCCCCCAGCACTGAGCTCTCTCCTTCACTTCCAGACTTCTTCCTGTGGGCTCCAGGGACCTCCCCACACTCTGCCCCGCCTCCCAGCTCCCTCCCGACACATACACCCTACTGATGGTGACACTTGCCCACCTCTTTCAGGGAGAGGCTGGCCACTTCTGGGCATTCCTCCTGCTGGCTTTGAGAACCACTCTCCAGGCCCCATGGCATGCCGACAGCTCCAGCCACACCGCAGTTCACTTTGGAGGTCTGCTTGAGGCCCACCGCCTCCAGGAAGGCTTCCCTCTGAGCCCACCACTGCCACCCTCCCCTGCGCCCTCCGCTCTTGGCTCCACCAGTGCTCACTGATACTGCTCAGGGTGCACACCCTCAGCCATTACAGGCCTCTCTCCGCTTCCTCAGCACTTAGGTCAAATTCCCCGGGGGCTGTGTCTCTCCCATCAGGCAGGAGCACCCTCGGGAATACTCCAGGACGCAGCCCCTTGAGTTCTCTGGCTGTACCAGAACTCAGCACTTCTCCCCCTGCCCACCCACAACACACAGAACACTTCATCCCTTGGGAAGATACTGTTGGATCACAGAGGGTGCCCCATCCATGGGTCCTCTTTCTCCCAAATTTTAACTAGTGTTGTTTTTCTCCCCTTGATTAACAAAGCTTATCATAAGAAAATGGAAATGCTTGAAGTAGCCAAAATCCCCCACTCTAGAAGCCAACCCTGTTAACATTTCCGTCTAAGTTTTTTTTTAAGACAGGTTTGTCTCTACATAGCTGAGATCATATTCTGCTTACCATTTTGTATTTTTGTTTTTTGCTTAATAAGATCTCAGATGTTTTTCTGTATCAATCAAATCTCTGTACACATCCTTTTAAATATTCTTTCATATGTATATACCGTAATGTGCTCAACTATCTGTGATTGCCTCCTCACTTATAATCCCCAAACCACAGGGTGCTGACGTCCTTAGCTAGTGTTTTGGAATAGTTTGTCCCCTCCCAGCCCCCAGCCCCAGCCACTGGAAGACAAAAGAAATGACCAGCTGCTCTTCACAGGACTGATTAGGATCTTGCACTGGGTGGCGTTTGGAAATCAGTATCACACCCTCCCCACACCCTGTCCCTTCCTGCCCGACAAGATGGGAAAGCCATCAGCTGCAGGGGGCAGCGGACAAACATCCCCACCCTGTTCATGGGGAACAGGCTTCTGTTGGTTCAGGGGGTTACCTCTGTTGTTTTTTCTGATGGGGCTGTCCACAGGAACGGGGACACTGGCTGGTCCAGAGGGGTCTTGTCCTGCCATGTTAACGGGGTCGGAGCCCGAGCGGGAGGAGGTGGGCCACCGGGTGAAGTGCTCAAGCGGCTCGAGAGGCTCGGGATAGAGTCTGCACAACACCCAGCTGGAGGACCGAGGCAAGAGAGCCAGAGCTTGGCTACCCCTCTCGGTTCTACTGATAACATTGCTCAGGGAGGCATCTCAGGGATCCACAGGGTCTAATGAATCAGTAATGAGACTCTACTGTGTGTACAGATAATGTTGATGTGCCCAAGGCTGTCAGGGGCACAGGGAGATGGAACTCACGGTGCCCTGGGATCTGCGTGCCTAGAAGCCCCATAGTCATAGGCTGCTCGGGCTGTGTACATAAAGAGTGACCGGCGTGTGGGCATCCTGGGCTGACAGTAAAAGGAGGCTGTAGGCTAGGGTGAAAAGGCAGTGGGGGCAGCTGTGGAGCGCTTCCCACGGCTCCTCCAGCTTGGTGGAGGGCTGGCATCAGAGCAAGCCCCTTGCTCAGTTGTAGTCTTGTGGGCAGCACTTCTTGTCCCTAGCTGGCAGTTTCCTGTGGGTAGATCGGGGCTGCCAATCCCAGAATCCTGGAACCTCAGCTTGTCTGTTTCCTGTAACACCCAAAGCCTACTTGTTAACAGAGCGTCGGCACTCCATCGCCGCCGCCATCACCGCTTCCCAGGGCTGCGTCCTACATTCTTGTTGGGTGCTGTATCTATTCCTTCAGAGTTTTGGGCGGTGGCGTGTCTGGCCACAACTGAGCCCAGTGCAGTTCCTGTGAGGGGCTCCATGGCTGCATATACACACACGACCCCGAACACGCTGGCTGCCCAGTGCACTCGGGCAGACATGAGTTTCATACCGACTGTGGCAATTAGCCATGTTGTTTTACCTCCTTGGGCCTCAGTTTCCTCATCTGTAAAATGGAAATGTTAAGGACTCCTCCTCGTGAAGTTGTTGTAAAGATTCAATCGTATAATATAATATAAACGATGCATGTTTGCACAGCACCTGTCCCATAGTACATGCTCAGGAAAGGGGGCTCCATTGCAAGGGTCTCTGGTTCCTCAGGCTGCTCTCTGACTCCCTTTTCTTTCCCAGGGTGTCTATTTAGTCTAAAAGTTCAAATGTGCCTCGTGCATGCATAGAAGTTTGAGGGTTCCTCCAGGTCAGTGGGCTTGAATGGCAGGTCCTAGGGAAGAAGTTCAGACTGGGTGGTCCAGGAGCCTGGAGCTCTGTGCAAGGTTGGGCTTCCTCAGCTCCCAACTCCTCCCAGCTGCTTCCTGTTAGCAGGACACCCAGGGAGAAGTGTGTTTCCTCCCTGCTCCAGGCAAACCCAGGCCACTCCCCCAGCCCCTAGGACTTCTGTTCAGAACCCCCAGCAGCCTTGAGGACAGTATGGAGCTGACCAAACGCTCGTCCAGGTGTGGAAAGCCAGCCCTGGCCAGAGATGCTCAGGCCCGTGAGGTCTGGGCTGATCTTGGGCTGGTTCCTGTGGCAGCTTCTCTCCAGTGCAAGTCAGCCTGGCCACCTCCTGGTACCTGAGGGTGACCAGCAGCTGCAGCAGTTCACGGGTATGGCATGAACTCCCCTGATGCCAGGGCCTGACCAGAGCAGGTTTTGATTTATGAAGGATTTTGATGTCCAAGATTAACATCATCTTCAGCTCTTGAAACAGATGACTCCAGAGATGTCAAAGCACACTGGTTTCCCCAGCACCAGGGACACTGGAAGGGTGTCATGGACCTGAGGCTGATCCTTGCATCCTCACTTCACTTTAGAGGTTCTCAAAGCCATCTTTCTGCCCTCCTTCCCAGCTGACATCCTATAAGATGCTCTAGATTGTCAAGGGTATTTAAAAATGATCTAGGGAAGGTACAGCGATTCTGGGAGTGCCCACCTCTCTGCACCACTTTGCTGGGGTACCACACAGAGAGGGATTCGGATCCTGTGATCATGGGACTGCAGGGACTCAGGATGAAACAGTTAGTAACCCCCAAATAAGGAAGCCCCTTGCAATCTCCGCTGGTCCAGTTCTCTCTCTGTGCTCACCTGGACATCTTCTCCTAAGGCCACAGAGGAATGGGAAGAACAAAGGCTCTGGAAGCAGACACCCAGGTCTTGGGCTTCTGACTAGCATGTGATCATTGACAAGTCAATGTACTTCTCAGTTGCTGTTTTACCTGTGAAATAATGAGAAAGACACCACTTGCCCTGTCCAGCTCATAGGGTTATTGTGAGGGTCGAATGAGATGGTATATGTGGAAATATTTTAACTGTCAAACACCATATTCATCTTATTTATTATGATGAAGAAGAGGCACCACAGCCATCCAAGGCGAGCGCTTCTCTGGCCTCTTGTGTGCCCTGATTCAGCTGACCTGAAAAACAGCAAAGAAAAGAATTGGGGCAGGTGGAAGGAAGCAGGCTCTCTCCCCGCCTGGTTGGAGCCCATGGCCCACGTGCAGGCTGTGCCCAGGGCTGCTCTTCCTTCCCTTCTAGGGCAGACTCAACAGACCCAAAGATCAAGCCACTGCCAGGGTCAGGCCCCTCCTTCCCGTCGTCCGGAGAATGCTTGGCAAGACAGCCCTGAATTCTGTCCCTCTGTAGTTCCACGGGCATCTGGTCCCCAGCCCCCACCCTTGCCTCTCACCCTGCAGGCCCAGCCAATGAGAAGTACAGGTCTGCCCCACATGCCCTGGGAATACCTGTCCTTATGTGAAAATAGAGGATAATACCAGGTTCTCAGGGCTGGGTGTGGTAAAATCACCAGAAAGGCCAAATAGGTGCTTGCCTGGTGTCCCACCAGTGAGAGAAAAAAAGCTTTTTCTCCCTGTTACAGTCTGGCCTATTCTGGAGGGTCTTCCTGAGCTGGCTGAGGGCTATGACCAGGGCCAGGATGTGGGGAAATCCAGCAGGCGCTCTGCCTTTTCTGCTCAGAAGAGGGACAAGGCACATTGCGTCTCCCTCACTTGGGATCTATCCCGTCAATGGAGGAGGCCTGTTCCCAGAAGCCTAGGTCTAGGAAGAAGGCCATCTCTGCACATTCTCCATCTCTGGAGCCTCAGGCCTGACAGCGTGGCCTATTTTCTACCATTAGCCCCGCAGCTGCCTCTGCTCTGCCGCTGACCCTGGTCGCTCATTGCTAAGGCAACAAAGCCCTCTCATTTCCTGAGCTTCATCAAATCACAGCACCCATTTCTGCATGTCCGCATCCACCCCTGCCAGGGTCGAGGCGTCCTGTGAGTGCTTTTGTCCCTGCCAAGGGCTGTGTCAGCCCCGCCAGGTCTGGTGGCCACTGATTTTGAAAGAGCAGAGTGGTCAACATCCACTGTGAGCTATGTGGACTCGCAGGCCCTGGCTCCTGGGTCTCTGGGCTGGCCAGTGGGACTAAACACAATCGCCCTCATGGTGTGATGAAGGATAAGTCAGACTGACCCCTCTGGACCTCATTTTCATCAGAAAGGGGAGGTAGTGTTCGGAGTCGCTGTGAGAATGAAATGAGATACGGATGTGATCACGCATGCAGGGTCCCTAGTACGGTGCCTGACACATCACTGGTGCCCAGTAAATAAATGGCAGCTCCCTTTCCTACGCAGTCATGCCTTAATATGCCTGCACCCCAGGGTGGATGTCTACTGAGCACCTTCCACATTTGTTCCAGGTACTGCCATGCTCCAGGCACTGGGGAACGCAGTCCCTGCTGTCAGGGAGTTTGTCACACAGCTGGGAAACCAGTCCGCCCCCCCCAGTGATGAGATCACAGACAAAGGGGACCACAGAGTGAGCGCTCTGGGGCTGTCCCTGGGTCTCTGGCTATGGGTGCCCAGCAGAACTGCCGGGGCCCCTTCAATTATCCACAGTCAGGAACTGGGAGCCTGGCGAGGCGTTCTGTTTTGCCCGGAATTGCTTATTATGACCTTTTTTTTCTTTTGCAGCACATTTCCCTTCCTAATTTGGTTCTGTTTATCCCATTATTAAAGTGGAATTACATAGGAATTTATCTGCAGTAAATGACCGTCAATGTGTACAAAGATCTAGCCTGCAAGAATGTTCTTGGCAAAACTGTTTATCGCAGGGAAAGGGTACGAACAATTTGAGTGGGTAACAGTACCACATACGTTAATGATACTCTGATATAGCCGTCCATTAATAGCAGAAAGGGGAATATCTAATGTGCCTCATGCACCCATAAGGAATTGTTAACGGTTTGCCCACTCAGTCATTCATTCACCTAATCATTCATTCCACTAACAGTCACTGAGCACCTTTCAGACAAAAGGCCCTATACGAGAGAGTGTTTTATTCAGGTTCTTCAGAGATGAGGATGTGATCACAGGTTAAGGGAGAAATTATGGGATTCATCATGGGATGGTGAGGAAACTGGGGAGCAGGGGTTTTTGGCACACACCCCCTCCCTGCCTCCTGTTTTGCAGTCAGGAGCCTCCATCATGACAGAGGGAGGCCCAGGTTGTCTTCTGCTCCAGACCTGCCTGCTGTACCTATCTCCCAGTGTTCTTGTGATGATTGAGAGAGCTAATATATGAAAAATATATAGAATGGTGCCAGGTACCTAGTAAACACTCAACAAATATTATCTAGTACTAACTGGTTGTCCTCCAGGCTGAGGCATGTGACAAGCGTGGAGGGCTTCTGCAGGGGCTACAGCATCTCAGGCTCCAGAACTCTGCGTCTAAGCTGGGTAGCAGTTCCCTGCGAGCAGTGTTGTGTGGTAGGCCAAGTTCAAGTTTTGGAGTCAGGAGACTTGGATTCTAATTTCTGTTAGCCTTTATTGCCATCAGTGACATGAGGATAGGAATGCCTGTCTTACACCTTACCAGCAAGTCATGATAAGACTCAAAGGAGGCAGTTAAGTGGCCCTCTCTAAACCGTGCGGGGGGTGTTGACAACAGAGATTAATCCTTATTGCTCAAGCAGATGCCTTGGGGTAGGGGCAGTTTCCAGCTGCTCTCTTCTTGGGAATCACTTCTCCTTCTGTCCCCATAGCCATCTCCTCCCATGCTGTCCAACCCTGCTCCTTCCTACTCCATCCCGCCCCTGCCCATCTTACCTTCTAGAAGCCTGAGCCCAGTGGCCCAAGGCCAGTTCCATCTGAAACTCGTGTCATCCCTGGGAAGGTTGCGTGGAAGGACCCTCCTTTGAAAGTAAATCATCAAACTTTGTTTAAAGCCCTGACAATGTTCATTTGTGTTGATCAAGCTCAGAGTGAATTATGCACAGGCACAGGGCCTGTCCCTGAGGAATTTACCATCTAGGACAGACACCCTGACTGATCCAAAGGATACAGACGGCAGGACATCAAGTCGAGGCAGGCCGCAGGGAGCTGACCCTAAAGTGCTGATTTCACAGAATGTGGTTGCTAAGACCAGATGTTGCATCTCCTGATATGTGTGTGTATGTGTGTGTGTGTGTGTGTGCACACCTGTGCCATATTCACACTTTTTCAAGGGGAAAGAAGAAAGGAAGGAAGGAAGGGAGGAGAACAAAAACAAGTCTTTTTGAAGAGGAGCCGTGTGACCCCAGGTAAACCCTCATGCAGCTCCTGTCCTACCCTGCCTCTGCACCAGTTCTTTCTGACACAGGGCTTTGTCCCCTCCCCTACATGTCTGTCACACACACCCTCCCGGCCTCCAGTCAGGACCTTCCATCAAGATAGAGGGAGGCCCAGGTTGTCTTCTGCTTCAGACGTGCCTGGTATACCTATCTCTCAGGGTTCTTGTGATGATTGAGAGAGCTAATATATGAATAATATATAGAATGGTGCCAGGTACCTAGTAAACACCCTACAAATATTATCTAGTACTAATTGGTTTGGGGTCACGGGCCCTCTTTAGGAATCTGACGAAAGCTGTGGGCATATGTCCAAAAAATGCACATTACATTCAGTTCAGGGGTGCCTGGACCCCAAGTTAAGAATGCCTAGTCCCAACCTGGGCAACATAGCAAGGCCCCATCTCTAAAACAACAGGCACAGTGGCATGCACCTGTAGTCCCAGCTTCCTGGGAGGTTGAGGCGGGAGGATCACTTTCGCCCCTGAGTTTGAGGCTACAGTGAGCTATGATAGTGGTGCCACTGCACTCTAGCCTGGACATCAGAGCACAGCCCTGTCTCTAAGAAAAAAAACTAGTCTAAACAAACTGTACAGTTCTCTTTATAAGCATTTATCGAGCACACTTCAGTGTGGAGGAGCGGGCTGGGTACAGGTGGGGAAACAAGAGATGACCTCAGCCTCAGGCAACTCACCATGTAGTAAAGGAGAAAAATCACGCACAAGTTTCTGTCATCTAAAGTAGGAAGTGTTAAATCCACACGGAGAGCATCAGGTAAAATGCTGGGGAGTGTTGACGAGAGAGATGTTCATTCTCTGGAGAGATCCAAGATGGCGCCATGGAGCAGGTGGCATGAGAATTGGACTTTACAGGATGATGGGTTTGGGGCAAGTGGTTGCTAGCTGGGAGTAAGCACCAGTCAGAAGGAGCAGCATGAAGCCAGCACTCTTAATCGGGGTGGGCAACCCAGAGCCTGTGGTTGTCAGTCCCACCAGGGACCTCAGGTTTCCTGTGAGCAAGCAAAGGAATCCAACCCTGCTTGATGGCACAGAAAAAGAGCTCACTGGATATCCCAGTAACTTTTTGAGCAAGTGGGAAGGCTGCAGAACCAAGCTTGGGAAACCTACAGCTTCCCAGGAAAGCTGGTAGCCAGAACTACAGCTCAAGTCATGGCACAAGAAGCCTGCTCAGATCAATTCTGTTGCCACTGCCAGAAATTAGCTGGAGCCACCATTGCACCTGCTACCACCACTGTCACCATTGGGAGCCCTGACCCTCCCTGCCTCTGTTTATCCTCTGCACAGATAGACTCAGTGTCTCAGGTGGAAGGTAGCAGAGCTGGGGGGCTTGTTGCCAGCCCACACGTTGCTCAGTCTCTGCTCAGTCCGGGGCACTCATGTGCTTGGCCAGGGAGGCATGGAGGACAGACAGTGCCAGAGGCCCCATGTTCTCTAGCATGGGGAGAGGAAAGCTGCAAAGTGCCCAGGCTGTTGTCTAATCCTTGCTTGGAAAAGCCAAAGACTTCCTAGCAGCTGACGCAAAAGGCCCATCTTCAACCTCAATGGTGCTTTCTCCTTTGAAGTCCTGATGCAGACAGGGATGGCTGAAAGTGACTTGACTTTTCTTTGTTCCGATGTGTTTCCAACCCCTGGGACTCCCATTGTTTTCCTTTTCATGGGGATGAGTTTGGAAAGCAGTTGGAGAGAGGACCAAAGACAGAGACCTAGAGAGAGACAGATGTGTCTTCTTCAGGGTTTCTGGTGGACCCCTAAGCCCATCTCAACCTGGTCCTTACTATCTTTCTACCCTTCTTGACTTTCTTTCTCCTTGATCCTTTGTCTCTTAGTCTATTGGCCTATGAACTGCTGAGCTGTAGGATCTAGTCCTGTGCATTAGGAGATTTACGGCATGTTCAGTTCAATTCAGCCAGTATTTATTGACCTCTATCTTTGGGAACCCCAAAATTCACTGGAGTTGGCGGATCTTGTCTTGAATTTTTTGCAGGGAGGGGTGTCCTGTGGGATGATGCTCTTTGCCCTTAGGCTGCCCCCAGTCTGTTGGAGGAAATGTTCAGGGGACTTTTAGATTGGAAAGAAAATCCAAACCCAAACAAGGACAAATACCTAATGTCAAAAATTAACATGAGTACTGCAGGAGCATGGGGTGGTGACATAACAAAACCCAAGGCCAGTTACGGACAGTTTCTTTGATAAAGTGTTTCTTGAGTTTATTATGAAGGAAGGAGGCAAGGGACTCCTTATAAAGTCCCTCTCTTATGAAGAGAGAGAGAATCTAGGCTAGAGCATCTATTTGCATCTCAGTCCTTGATCACCAGGCATGGGATATGTCTTCCCTAATTTCCTGTGTTCTTTCTCTTACTCATTCATGCATGCTTTCCACAATTGTTGACTTTTATTAAACTTTTAATTCTGAGATCATTATAGATTTGCATGCCATTGTAAGAAACATCACAAAGGAATCCTGGGTACCCTTTGCCCAGCTTCCCCCAATGGTAACATCTTGCAAAACCGTAGTACAGTATCACAACCAGGATATTGTCCTGGCTGCCGTAAAGATAGATACAGAACAGTCCTATCACCACAGGGATCCCTCATGTTGCTGTTTTTAGCCACACCCACTTCTCTCCTGCCTCCACCCTTTCCTTGACTCCTGGCAACTACTAATATGTTCACCATTTCTATACTTTTGCCATTTCAATTATAGGAATGGAATCCTAGAACCTATTCCTTTTGGGAATGTTATTTTTCTTAGCATAATTCTGTGGCGATTCATCCAGGTATGTGTATCAGTAGTTCAGTTGTTTCTATTGCTGAGTAATATTCTAGGGTATGGATGTACCACAGTTTGTTTAGTCATTCATTACTGAAAGACATGGTTGTCTCCAGTTTGGGGCTATTAAGAATAAGCTGATAAGCTGGGGATGGTAGCATATGCCTGTAATCTCAACTAACCAGGAAGCTGAGGGAGGAGGATCCCTTGAGTCCAGGAGTTCAAGACCAGCCTGGGCAACACAATGAGACCCTCTCTCTCAAAAAATAAAAAATGAAAGCTAAGATATTCATTCATGTAGAAGTTTTTGTGTGAATATAAGTCTTTATTTCTCTGAGATGTATAGTTGTTGGGTCATGTGGTGGTTACAAGATAAATTTTTTAAGAAACTGCCAAATCACTTTCCAAAGTGGGTATATCATTTTACATTTCTATCAGCAATATATGAATGATGCGGTCTCTCTGCACCCCACCAATATTTGATGTTGTCATTGCTTTAAAATTGTAGCCATTCTAGTATGTATGTAGTAATATCTCCTTGTGGTTTTAATTTGCATTTCTCTAATGGCTAATTATTTTGAATTTCTTTCCATGTGCTTATTTAGCCATGTCTTTGGTGTTACATCTCTTCATATCTTTTGCCAATTTTCTGATTGAATTGTTTGGCTTTTGATGAGTTTTGTTTTGCTTTGTTTTGATTTAAGACAGGGTCTTGCTCTGTCACCTAGACTGGAGTGCAATGTGCCATCACAGCTCACGGCCTCAACCTCCTGGCCTCGAACAATCCTCCCACCTCAGCCTCCCAAGTGCTGGGATTACAGGTGTGAACCACTGTGCCTGGTCTGACTGCCGAGTTTTGATCACTCTTTCTGTATTATAAGTGCTGGTTCTTTGTTGGATATGTGGTTGACAAACACTTTCTCCTGCTCTGTATGTCTTTTCATCCTTGTAACAGGGTATTTTACAGAATGAAACATTTTAATTTTGAGGAAGTCTAATCTATCAATTTTTCCTTTTATGGATTGTGCTTTCGTTATCAAGTCTAAGAACTCTTTGCCTAGCACTAGATCCCAAAGCTTTTTTTGTTTTCTTTTTTTAGACAAAGTCTCTCAGTGTCGCCTGGGCTGGAGTGCAATGGCACGATCTCAGCTCACCGCAACCTCCACCTCCCGGGTTCCAGTGATTCTCTTGCCTCAGCCTCCCAGGTAACTGGGATTACAGGTGTGCACCAGCATGTCCAGCTAATTTTTGTATTTTTAATAGAGACGAGGTTTCACTGTGTTGGCCAGGCTGGTCTCAAACTTCTGACCTCATGATCCACCAGCCTTGATCTCCCAAAGTTCTGGGATCACAGGTGTGAGCCATTGCACTCAGCCTCCAAAGATTTTTAAAATCTTTTTTTCCTCAAAGTTTTATAGTTTATGTTTAGCATTTGAACACACAATCCATTTGGGTTAACTTTGACATAAGGCCTGAGACTTAGACTGTATTTTCTGGCTATGGATGTCCAATGGCTCCAACACCATTTGTTGGAAAAGCTGTTTTTCCTGTTGGAAAAGCTGTTTTTCCTTTATTAAATTACTTTTGCACCTTTGTCAAAAATCAGTTGGGCCTATTTGTGTGGGTCTGTTTCTGGATTCTCTATTCTGTTCCTTTCTGTTTGGAGAACTTCCTTTAGTCATTCATTTAGGGTAGCTCTTCTGGCAACAAAGTCTCTTAGTTTTCCTTCATCTGAGAATGTTCTTAACTTTCCCTTTATTCCTGAAGAATATTTTTACTGGATATAGGATTCTGAGTTGACAGTTCTTTTTTTTCCCCCAGCACTTGAAAAATACTGTGCCACTTCCTTCCGTCCTCCATGGTTTCTGATGAGAAATCTACTGTCATTTGAACTGTTTCCGCTTATAGATTAAGGTTTCCTGTTTCTCTGCCTGCTTTCAAGATTGTTTCTTTGTCTTTCACTTGCAGATGTTTAATTTGTGCTTTCCTTAGGTTTATCTTGCTTGGCATTTGCTTAGATGCTTGAATCTGTGGGTTTATGTCTCTCGCCGACTTTGGAAAGTTTTCAGCTGTTTTTTCTTGGAGTCCTTTTTCAGCACCACCCGTTCTTTTCTCTCACCAGGACTTCAGTAACAAGAAGGTTAGCTCTTTTGTTACAGTCCCACAGGTCTCCAAGAATCTGCTCTGCTTTTTGTTTGGTTTGGTTTGGTTTTGGTCTATTTTCTTTCTGTGGTTTGTATTGGTTAATTTCTACTGTTTTATCTTCCAGTTCACTGATGGTTCTCCTTAATTCTACTGTTGATCCCATCCACTGAGCTCAACACTTCAGTTATTGTATTTTTCAGTTAGAAATTTTCCATTTGGTTTTTCTTTATAGCTTCTATTCTTTGTTCTTCATTACACCTGGGCTAGGAGTAGGAGTTCCAGTTCCCTACGTGGTCTGTGGGAAGGGGGAAGGGTGCCTTATTACTGTTAGGTGGGAGTGGAAGTCCAGGCTCCACATATGGGCTCCACTGACAATGAATGGCCTCATCACCAGGAGGAGGGAATGGAGGTTTCGGTTTTCTACTCAGGCTTCTGTGACACCACCCTGGTGGGGTTGTTGGGCACCTCATCATGCCCTGATGAGTGTGGACTCTAGGCTCCCCACTGGCCCTTTGCTGGCTTGGATGAAAGTGGGAGCCACAGATTTTCCTATGGTGTTTGACTGAAGTGAACTATCATCTA
Organism: Alouatta palliata; assembly: GCA_004027835.1. Lineage (NCBI taxonomy): Eukaryota > Metazoa > Chordata > Mammalia > Primates > Atelidae > Alouatta > Alouatta palliata. The sequence goes on along the minus strand of PVKV010005037.1, from coordinate 42,929 downwards.
AAAGTCTGAACAACTATCATCGTTCAAACATTATCATTGAACAACTACCATCTAAAAGTTTTCTGGTCTGGGCGTGGTGGCTCATGCCTGTGATCCAGCACTTTGGGAGGCTGAGATGGGTGGATCTCTTGAGGTAAGGAGTTTGACACCAGCCTGGCCAACATGGTGAAATCCTATCTCTGCTAAGAATACAAAAATTAGCTGGGCGTGGTGGCACACATCTATAATCCCAGCTCTTCAGGAAGCTGAGGCAGGAGAATCGCTTGAACCCAGGAAGCAGAGATTGTAGTGAGCCAAGATCATGCCACTGCACTCCAGCCTGGGTGACAGAACAAGATGGTCTCAAAAAAAAAAAAAAAAGAATATGAGGTATTCTGAAGGCTTGAAGGATTGAAGGAGGTGGGTATCAGTGCCCTATGTGGGATTGGGTGGGGGTGAGAATGGCTTCTTAGAGGACATAGGTCATGCTTGAGCTAAACTTTGAAAGATAGATGGATTTCTGGATGGACATGATGGTAAAGGGCATCCCAGCAGGGAACACAGCAGCTACAAAGGCACAGAGGCATCAGACAGCAGGAGGGGCAGAGTACTCACTGCAGGTTGTTCGTGGGAGGGGGTGCATGGCATGGGGAAAGGAAGACAAAACTGGAGAATTTAGCAGAGGTAGGGAATGGGGTAGAGACCGGATCACAGAGGGCATTGTTTGCCATGCTAACCCTTAAAGGGTTTTAGGCATGAAATGACTGCTCAGATGTGTGTTTCTGAGCAGTCATCCTGGGATGGACAAGGCAGGAAGTGGAGAGAACAGCAAGAGGGTTTTTGTTACAGTCTGAGTGAGGGTTGAACAGAGGCAGTGGTGGTGGAGATGGGTTGCAGGGATAACCCTGAGAGAGATTCGGGAGACAAGATTCACGGGATGGAATGGATGTGGGAGAAAGGAGGAGCTTGACGCCTTGGCTCCGGAGCCATCTGAGCTACTGAGAAGCAGCTCATCAACTGAGAAGACGGGCATCAGATTTTGAGAGGGAAAGAAAGGAGTGAAGTGCAGCTGTGTCAAGTGTGGGAGTCTGTGAGCAGCCCAGTAAGGATGTCAGGTGGACAAGTGTCTCAGGGAGAAGCTAAAGCCACAGAGAAGCAGATTTGAAAGTCATTACATAGAATCAGTGGTTTAAAAAAGATAGAGCGTCAGTTGGGCGCGGTGGCTCAAACATGTAATCCCAGCACTTTGGGAGGCCAAGGTGGGTGGATCACCTGAGGTCAGGAGTTCAAGACCAGCCTGGCCAACATGGTGAAACCCCGTCGCCACTAAAAATATAAAAATCAGCTGGGCGTGGTGGTGCGTGCCTGTAGTCCCAGCTACTCCAGAGGCTGAGACATGAGAATCAGTTGAACTTGGGAGGCAGAGGTTGCAGTGAGCCGAGGGTGCACCACTGCTCTCCAGCTTGGGTGATAGAGCAAGACTCTGTCTCAAAAAAAGAAAAGTTCCCTGATTAAGAATTTTCTTAAAAAAAGACCAAGAACAGAGCGGCCGTGTTTTAGAAGTGGTCAGCAAAAGAGTAACCATGAAGGACACACCACGTGAGCCTGAAAAGGGCAGGGAAGGCTGGTCACGAGTTTGTATCAGTCATTCTTACCAGAAACCACTTTTCATATTTGCAAGAGAGGAAATTTAGTGCTGAGAACTGGCTGCATGAGGGAGAGAAGAGCTGACAAGTCAAACAGGAAAGGAAGCAGCTGCCAGTCCGAGGCAGAGGCAACCGAGATCCTGGGAATCTGGAAGCACACAGGGCCAGTCTGGGAAGGACTGGGCCTCTAAGGAGACTTGGATATTGCTAAGACATCTCCTGAGATAGAGGGGAAGAGAGAGGAATCCCCTGGCTTCTCCCTTCCTCCCAACCTCCATGTCGTACCAATGCCTCCTATGGGCAGAAGCCAGCCAGAAGCCAGCTGACTCAGGGCCTTAGGACAGTCAGCCTGCAGGCATCAGCCAGCCAGCTCCCCCACACAGAGAAGAGCTGGGGAATGGTGTGGAATGGATGGGAAGAAAAGGCCCAGGATGGGCCCAGAGGCCAAAGAATGGGGAAATCCAACAAAGGAGCATGATCCCGCAGTGTCCGGTATCTGAGAGGTGGGCTCACATGAGGAAGCGTGTCCTCAGGAATGGGAGCATGGGAGAGCCCTGGGGACCTTAATGAAGGAAAAGCGCTGAGTTCCAGTCCCAGCCTGGTCAACAGTCCCTGCCTGCTGATTGCAAAGCTGCTGGCTTGGGGCCAGGTCCATGACACTCTTCAATAAGCTAGACAGGATCCCAAGGACGCTGCTGTCCTTCTGAGACCCACGCACACTCCGCTGTCTGATCTTAACTGTCATCCTTGCTGCTCCATCTTCCCCTAGCCTTTGGAGAGGCTACAGGAGGCTGCCATGTACAGAGGATCCGTCAGCATCCGCTGCCATAGCCCTGAGGGCTGGACCTAAGGCCCGGCATTGTGCAGCTCAGCCCATTTCCCGACTGTCCAGGTGTCTGAGCGGGGCCAACCATGGCGGCTCTGCACCCTCTGGGGCTCGGCCCATTTGGTGACTTCTCAGCCTCCTCCCTGCCTGGCTGATTTCTTTGTGTGCCTCGGCTAGACTCACACTGCGTCAGGCTCGCCCGTGTTGGTATAATAGCCCTGATCGCTGTGCTTGTCGGAGAGGAGACAGCAGGCGCAAGGCCCCATCCAGGGCTCATCAGGCCCTGTGCCCCAGCTGTGTTAATTGTCCAAGCCCTCCAACAAGCCAACCCTTTTTCCCGTCTGCAATTAAGACAGAAAGCTCGTTATCTCTCCTGCTCCCATTATCTGTAGACTCTGCTAAGGGGCTCTTTCTCAAGAGCAGCACCTGCAGAGGCCAACGGAGGTTAGCATTAACTCCTTCCCTGCTGGAGGTGGGAATCTCTGGGTGGGTGAAGGAGGCAGCTGAAGCTGGTAGGAAGGGCTCTGGGACAGAGGGTGGTACCTGGGGCTCTGGCATGGTTCTGTTACAAGCTTGCTGGGTGTCCTTGGGCAAATAATTGACCTTTTCTGAGCCTTTGAAATCCTTTCTCCTTTCTTCCCAAGGAAGCCATGGAAATGAATACGGAGCTGTTGAAGTTGCCAGCTCCCCTGAGTAACTGTGTAAACATCCAGTCTTCTATTCTCACGGCAAATAGTGCTTCCAGTAGTCAAAACTCAAGCCAAGACAAAGCATGTAAATAGCCTAAGCAGCGCAGTGTTGGTGCCTAGGGGAGAGAAGCCACAGGGCCTTCACCTGCCCAAGCAGACTTGGATTTAGTAGAAGAATTTAGCAATCTCACTTTGCAGTGTGTCCTTCAGCAAATCACTCACTCTGTGCTCTAACTTCCTCCTCTGAAAAATTAGAGAATCCAGGCCGGGCACAGTGGCTCATGCCTGTAACACCAGCACTTTGGGAGGCCAAGGTGAGCAGATCATGAGATCAGGAGATCGAGACCATCCTGGCTAACACAGTGAAACCCTGTGTCTACTAAAAAAGAATACAAAAAATTAGCCAGATGGGGTGGCATGTGCCTGTAGTTCCAGCTACTTGGGAGGCTGAGGCAGGAGAATCTCTTGAACCCGGGAGGCGGAGGTAGCAGTGAGCCGAGATCACACCACTACACTCCAGCCTGAGCGAGACGCTGTCTCAAAAAAAAAAAAAGATATGTGCCAGATCTTTTACATGTGTTGTTATTTCCATTTTAAGTGTAAGAACAATATCAACTTCAGAGACTGAAAGACGTGGTCCAAAGGTCAATCATCTAGTACCTGGAGGACTCTAGATTCATACCCACATTTATGAGACTGTAAAACTGTTGCTCTTTTCATGACACCATGTTTTCAGGGACTGCCCATCTAATGATTCCTTACAAGATGGAGCTGCATATAGAGGGGGAAATGTAACCTATGATCTATATGCAGCATAAAAACAAAGAACGTGGATTCTAACCACTTAGCTTCTCCGGAGTCATAATGTGTTAGGAAGGAGTGAATGAGAAAGAACTTTATTGCCCCTCTGGTCTCCCACGTGACTAAGAGATGGCCTGAGATATCTGTGCAAACTCTCAAAGAAGAAGTTGTATAATCATCAGGCATTGGACCTTGCTGACATCTGCATAAACCAAATCCTGGAGATGGAATACAGCTGCCATCTCAGCAGCTGGTTCCAGCTTGGGATGTGCTTGTGTCCAGCAGAGCCCACGGCAGCCTTATGAAAGCCCTCCTGAGTCTGTTTCTAGACTCTCCTCTGAGTCTATAAGAAAACTCCAGAGCTTAGCCCATCAGCCCCGCTGCCAGGCTGGGCCAGTCCAGATGCTCCGCCAAGGCCTGGATTCCGGCTCTTTCACTCAGTTCACTCATCTGCCCCTGAGTCATGCAGAGAAAGGGGTCTGGGGAGAGTCTGGAGCAGACAGTGAAGCAGGGAATCGAGGAAGCTCTTGGTCAGCTGGCAGGCAGTCCAGGTCCTGGCATCTCATGGGAGGGGAGAAGGGCCCCTGCCTTTCCAAACCGAAGGCTCACGAGACTGAAGGATGGGCCTAAAATCCTCACCGAGGATTCTGACAACTGACCAAGATCCTCCCACCCAGCCCCAGCCCCATGCACAACAGATAAGACAAATGCTTCCTGTCTTGAGTTCCCCATCTGGGTAATTGTCCCAAGGGCCTGATCTTCTCCCCAGTCTCCCAAGCTCTGGGCAGGTCACTGGGACCTCATCCCTGAAGTCAGGCACTGGGCTGGATCTGTTCGGGTTTTAGGGTTCTGTATGTGTAATGCCTCATCTAATGCTGGAGGGTTTTTCGTGGAGTACTGAAAACCCTTAAAGCAGAGCATTTCAGAGTGTGTTCCGGGGCTTGCGAGAATTCTTTGAGGAGAATACGATGGTGGGGGAGGTACAGAACTAGGTTTCTGTGGTCAGCTAAGTTGTGCAAATGCAGTAAGATTCGTCTGTCTTTCGGAATCTTGATCTACATGAACACAGGAAAGGCTCTGAGAAGCTCTTCATTCACAGACACACACACACAAATAGACAAACTGGACTTCCACAAACTTAAAAATGTTTGTGCTTCAACGGACGGTATCAAGAAAGTGAGAAGACAATCCACAGATTAGGAAAAAAATATTTGCAAATCATATATCTGATAAGGGTCTAGTATCTGGAAAATATAAAGACTTCTACAATCTCACAATGACCAAAAAAACCTGATTTTTAAAATGAACAAATGACTTGAATAGACATTTCTTCAAAGGATACATACAAATGTATGCTCAACATCACTAATGATTAAGAAACGCAAATCAAAACCAGAAGGAGATACTACCTCACACCCAATAGGGTGGCTACTGTCAAAAGCACAGAAAGTCGTAAGCATTGGCAATGATCTGGAGAAACTGGAACCGAAACTGGGTGCAATATTGGTAGGAATGTAAATGGGTGCAGCAGCTACAGAAAGAAGTATGACAGTTCTTCGAAATACGAAAAATAGAATGCCATATGATTCAGCAATTCCACTTTTCAGCATTCACTCAAAAGAATTGCAAGCAGAATCTCAAAGAGATACTTGTACGCTCATGTTCATGGCAACATTATTCACCACGGCCAAAGGTAGAAGCAACCCGTGTATCTGTCGACAGATGAATAGATAAAATGTGATATGCAATGAAATATGATTCGGCCTTACAGAGGAAGGAAATTCTCACACATGCCACAACATGGGTGAACCTTGATGAAGTCCTCAGTGAAACAAACCGGCCACAAAGAGACACTCTGTGATTCACTTCTCTGGGTTACCTAGAGTAGTCAGATTAGTGGAGACAGAAAGTAAAATGGGAGTTGCCAGGGCTGGGACAGGGAGAAATGGGGGAATTATTTATTTATTTATTTATTTTGAGATGGAGTCTTGCTCTCTCGCCAGGCTGGAGTGCAGTGGCACAATCTCGGCTCACTGCAACCTCTGCCTCCTGGGTTCAAGCGATTCTTCTGCCTCAGCCTCCCAAGTAGCTGGGACCACAGGCACACGCCACCACGCCCGGCTAATTTCTGTATTTTTAGTAGAGACGGGGTTTCACCATGTTGGCCAGGATGGTCTCGATCTCTTGACCTCATGATCCGCCTGTCTCGGCCTCCCAAAGTGCTGGCATTACAGGCATGAGCCACCGCGCCCGGCCGGGGGAGTTATTTTTTAATGGGTACAGTTTAAGTTTTGCAACATGGTAAGAGTTCTGAAGATAGATGGTAGCGATGATTTCACAAGACCTTGACTCTACTTAATCAATACCCCTTGTATTAGCCTGCTTGGGCTGCCATAACAAAGTGCCACAGAGTAGGTGGCTTAAACAACAGAAATTTATTTTCTCACAGTTCTCGAGTTGGAAGTCTAAGACCAAGGGGTTCAGGCTGGTGCCTGCTGAGGTCTGTCTTCCTGGCTCACAAGTGGCCGCCTTCTCCCTGGGTCCTCACACAGCCTTTTCTCAGTGTGCAGGCACACACGGGGGTGGGGGAAGAAGGGGAGACAGAGAGCAGGGAGAGGAGGAGAGAGGGAGGCGGGGAGGGAGGGAGGAGGGAGAGAGAGATCTTTGGTATCTCTTTCTCTTCTTACTCTGTTGAATTATTACCCCAGCGATATGATCTCATTTAACCTTAATTACTTCTTAAGGCCCTATCTCCAAATAGAACCACACTTTAGGTTACGTGGGTTAGACCTTCAAAACAAATTTAGAGGGTGTAAGACACACATTTCAGTTCATAGAACCACTGAACTGTTCATCTAAAATGGTTAAGATGATAAGTTTTAGGCTGGGCACAGTAGCTCGTGCCTGTCATCCCAGTGCTTTGGGAGGCCAAGGCTTACCTGAGCCCAGGAATCTGAGACCAACTCTGGCAACATAGCATGACCTGCCCCCCGCCCTCATCTCTATAAAAAATACAAAAATTAGCCAAGCATGATGGTGTGCACCTACAGTCACAGCTACAAAGGAGGCTGAGGAGGGAGGATCGATTGAGCATGGGAGATTGAGGCTACAGTGAGCAATGGCCGTGCCACTGCACTCCCGCCTGGGCAACAGAGCAAGACCCTGTCTCAAAGAAACAAGAAGATGGTAAGCTTTATGTTATGTGTAGTTTACCAGAATTGTAAAAAAAGAACCTTCTTTTTCAAATGGTACTATCAAGAAAGTGAATAACTCAGCTCAAATAATGAGAAAACATTTTTGTAATCATACATCTGACAAGGGTCTAGTATCTAGAATACATAAAGAATTATTGCCAGGTGTGGTGGCTCATGCCTGTAATCCCAACACTTTAAGAGACTGAGGCCGGCAGGTCGCTTGAGTCCAGGAGTTTGAGACCTTCCTGACCAACATTGCAAAACCTCATCTCTACAAAAGATAAAAATTAGCCAGGCATGGTGGCGCTCCTGTAGTTCCAGCCACTCGGGAGGTTGATGTGGGAGGATATCTTGAGCCTAGGAGGCAGAGGTTGCAGTGAGCCAAGATCTCACCATGGCACTCCAGCCTAGGCAACACAGGGAGACCCTGTGTCAAACAAACAAAAGAGAATTCTTAAAATTCAACAATAAACTCAATTTAAAAGTAGGCAAAATATTTGAATAGACATTTCTCCAAAGACAATACACAGTTGGAAACTATGCACATGAAAATATGCTGAACATCAGTAGTCATCAGGAAAATGCAAACTGGAACATGAGATACCACTTCCTCCCAACTAGGATAACTAAAATAAAAAAGACAGACAGTAACAAGTGTTGGCAAGGATGTGGGGAAATTGGAACCCTCATGCATTGCTAGTGGGAATGTAAAATGGTGCAACAGCTTTGGGAAACAGTTTAGCAATTTCTCAAAAAGTTAGACATAGAGATGAGATACCATTTGACCCAGAAATTCCACCTCTAGGTATATACTCAAGAGAATTGAAGACATATGTACACAAATGTTCATAGCAGCAAAATTCATAATAGCCAAAAAAGTGGAAATAACCTAGTGACTGATGAATGGATAAATAAAATGTGGTATATCACACAGTGGAACCTTATTCAGCCTAAAAAGGAATGAGGTGCTGATACATGCTACAACGTGGCTCAATCTTGAAAACATCTTGCTAAGGGAAAAAAGCCATACACAAAAGGCCACATATTGTATAATTCTATGTATATGAAGTTTTGTTTGTTTGTTTTTAAGAGATAGGGTCTTGCTCTGACTGCCCAGGCTGGAGTGCAGTGGCATAATCATAATTCAACCTCAAACTCCTAGGCTCAAGCAATCCTCCCCGCTCAGCTTCCTGAGTAGTTAGGACTACAGGTAGGTGTCACCACTCCCAGTCGATTGATTTTTTTTTTTTTTTTTGTAGAGACAGAGTCTTGCTATGTTGCCTAGGCTGGTCTGAGCTCCTAGCCTCAAGTGATCCTCCCTCCTCAGCCTCCCAAAGTGCTGGGATTACAGGTGTGAGCCACACACCCAGGTATGAGTTTTGGCTAATTCATACAGACAGAAAGTAAATTAGTGATTGGTAGGGCTGGGGACAGGAAAAATAGGGAGTGACTACTACAGGTTATGGGTGTCTTTTGGGAATGGGGAAAATGTTTTGAGATTAGATAGTAGTGATGATTGCATACTTAGTGAGTATATTAAAAACCAACCAACGGAACAATTTTAAAAGGTTTTCTTTTTTTTTTTTGAAATGGAGTCACTCCGTTGCCTAGGTTGGAGTGCAATGGCATGATCTCTGCTCACTGCAACCTCTGCCTCCTGGTTTCAAGCAATTCTCCCATCTCAGCCTCTAGAGTAGCTGGGACTACAGGCGCACACCACCATGCCCAGCTAATTTTTGTATTTTTAGTAGAAACAAGGTTTCATAATATTGGTCAGGCTGATCTCGAACTCCTGACCTCAGATCTCAGATGATCCACCTGTCTTGGTCTTCCAAAGTGCTGGGATTATAGGCGTGAGCCACCATACCCAGCCCAAAAGGTTGGATTTTATTATATGTGAATGATATCTCCATTTTTTAAAAAGAGAAATCTATTCAGCCCCACATTTCTCTAACTTATTTGAATATGGAGACTTTTGACCTCAGATCACCCATTAATATCCAGCAGAAACAGAGTTAAAAATAAAGGTTGAAAATTTCCATGTTACAGATAGGGAAAGGAGAAGGAAATTGACACCTATGCCTCAATTTCCTCATCCATAAAATGGGGATAGTAATATTTAGTACCTTGTGGGGAAATGTTAAATAAGTTAATATGTGTAAAGCACTAAAGCTAATGCCTGCCCGATAAATGTTGCATAAAGTGTTTTTGGGGGGGTTTTGTTTGTTTGTTTTTGGTTTTGAGAAGAGGTCTCACTCAGTCACTTGGGCTGAGGTGAAGTGCATGATCTTGCCTCACTGCACCCTCTGCCTCCCAGGCTCGATTGATCCTCCCACCTCAGCCTCCCTTGTAGCTGGGGCCACAGGCACACAGCACCACTCCTGGCTATTTTTTGTATTTTTAGCAGAGACAGAGTTTTGCCTTGTTGCTCAGGCTCATCTCGAACTCCCGGGCTCAAGCGATCCACCTGCCTTGGCCTCCCAAAGAGCTGGGATTACAGGTGTGAGCCATCGAGCCCAGCCTGTTGTTATTATCTGAGCACATATTATGGGATGACCCCAAAGTTATGTTATGTAGCTTGATCCTCACAACCATTTCATGGGGAAGACTTTTTTTTTTTTGAGATGGAGTCTCCCTCCGTCGCCCTGGTTGGAGTGCAGTGACACGATCTCAGCTCACTACAACCTCCACCTCTCAGCATCAAGCCATTCTCCTGCCTTGGCTTCCTGAGTAGCTAGGATTACAGGTACCTGCCACTACACCCGGCTAATTTTTGTATTTTTAGTAGAGATGGGGTTTCATTTACATGAAGTGAAATTCAGTGAGTTTTGACACACATACAGTCATTGAACTACCATCACAGTTATGTTTAGAACATTTCATCACTCCAGAAAGTTTCCATCAGTCCTCCTCTTCCTCGTCCCTGGCAACCCCCAGCTTGCTTTTTCGGACACAGGTGTTAATGACTGCATGCTGTGAGGTGCCCAGGCCCAGCTGAGGAAAGGCTGCAGGGGAAGCTGCCGTCTGGGTGGGTGAGGCTCGTGCGAGGGGCCAGGAGTTGGAGCATCTAGACTACGAGCCGGTGGGCTGGCTTAGTCGAGGCGACCAGGCCCCTGAGAACTGTTTTTGCCCTGTTTTCCAGCCCAGAAAAGCAGATGGGAAGGAGTGGCTGCGTAGAATGGGGTGGGATAAGCGTTAGAAGGGCCGACTGAAACTCTGGTTCTGTTAACTGGCTTGAGGATCACAGACAGTGAGGTGTCCTTCTAACCGCCATGTCACCCCAGCCTGGCGCTCCCTGCCCCTCCTCTCTCTTTATTGTTCAGCATACTTAGCACCACTAACCTGTTACCTTTCTCTTTTCTTCATGGCCCCGCTCTCCAACACATGTAGTCAAGCTGTTAGAGGATGACTTGGGGCTATTCTGTCCCCTGCTGAATCCTGGCCTTTGAGTGGTGTCTGTCATAAAGTAGGCAGCATTGACAGATTGGCTGAATTAACTGAGGGTTCAGCCCTTTCCTTTGCCTCTCCTGTAAAACAACAGTGTTGATGTCAAACATCTCTAGGGCTTCTCTCCAGCTCCACACGGATTTTCTTCTCATCCTTAATGTGCAATGGGGTCAACTGCGGGAGAAGAGGCAGGGGAGGGAGGCTGCAGTTGTTGTCACGCCTTAGCAATGACAGGTTGGCACCGAAGGAGATCTGTGCTCAGAGGGCCTCTCTGTCAAGAGGTGAGGCGAGGAAAGGCTGTTCGCACAACCTCCCAGAGTCAAGGTCCCTCCCAGAGCTCAGTTGCCTTTGAGTGGCCCCAGGTGCTCCTAGCCAGGTGTTGTCCAGCCTGGGCTCAGGGGCTGAGCAGGCTGGCATATAGAAGGAGGGTGTGGGGAGCTAGGTTGGCACTGGGACAGAAAATAAGTGTGTGTAAATGTATGCAGATGTATGCAAATCTCTGCAGCTCTGCAGCCGGCTGGCTGGCTCTCTGGGTAGGAGACCCTTCGCTTCACCCTGGGCCCCACCCCAGCTGCAATATCTCCTTCTGGCCTGTGGATCGCTGCTTCTTGCATCTCCCTCTCCAGAGCATCTTCTCTCAGCGGCATTGTCCCTCTCCTGCATCCCCCTAACAGGTCCAGGAAGGTGAGAGAGCTGAAATCATGAGGCAGGGAAAGGAAGGGACATAGGCTCAAACTGAGAAGACCAGCACCCAAAATGGCAGGAACGGGCTACCACCCCTGAGCTCTTGATTGCAGCCCCTACTCAGCCTTAGATATCAACATTGCCACCTCCTGGATAGGGCAACCCCGCTCAGGGTCTGAAACAATCTAAGGTAGGGCTTGGCGATGTCTTTGATGAGGCAGCCTGTGTAGGCTGCAGTCTAGGCAATGCGAGGACAGTGTGCACAGATGCCTTCTGCCCCCCGCTGAGCCTCCACCCTCCTCTCTCCCGAGGTGCTTCCTGCATGAGATGCACCAGTCACACCTGCATGGGCCATTAGCATTCTAAAAAGCTGCCTGCCTCTCCTCTAGCTGCCTTCTGCTAGCACACGCATCCTCCCATTTGCCATCAGCAAGTCTTTGTGGAATCAGCAACAGCAGACACAATCCTGAAGCAAAGAGGGAAAGACAGGCTCTGCCCTGGGAATGCTCACCGTCCCCTGGCAAAAGGTGGGGTGGGACAGCAGCTCACAGAACAAGCCGAACTCCCTCACCCAAAGGCTCCTAGCACCACCTTTCATTCTGTTGAAGAAACAGATTCAGAGCAAGCAAGTGATTTCACTGGAGTCACACAGCCAGGGTGGCAGTGCTGGGGCTCTAACCAGGGTTTCCTGATTTCCAGGCTGGTGCTCTGTAGGCAGCATTTTGCCCACTTATTCCAGGTAAGGTGGTGAGAGTGCCAGTCAGTAAATCGGGGTCATGAATTAAAGAATGGGGGGCCTGGTGCAGAAGGCTTCCTGGAGGAGACAGTCTTTGGATTGTGCTCTAAAGGCTGAGATACAAAGAGAGTGCAAGGAGGAGATAAGCAATTGTATCCAGCAGGAATGGAAGAGAAGCTCAGGTCTTGGGGTCCAGGTGGCAAGATGACAGCACTTTGCAGAAAGGGATGGAGGGCCCCGTAGCCAACTGGGAGGGGACCCAGTCTTTTCCTCCCAGCTCAGAGCTCTATCCATCAGACCAGGAGCGAGTCCAGGGAGGACTGGGATGCAGTTGGTGGTCCTCTTCCATCACTCTCAGATACTACCATTCTCAATGTGGGGCTACGTCCTCTCCCAGTCACATCTCACTCCCTGTTCCTGATTACTGGGGAACTCTGTGGACATTGTTTAGTCTGCGTGAGGCCCCCATCACCAAAGATGTTGCCAAACCCTGCCTCAAATTGCCCCAGTCACCAAGCAGTGTTGCCCCATCTGGAAGGTGGAAGTTTTGATATCTGGGGCTGTGTAGGGGCTGCAACTGTGAGGCTGGGATGTGGGGCAGGAATGCTGGGGGCACTGGATCACAGCTGCAGCCACTAGCTTGATAAAGCCTTAGGTGACTGATGTCTTTTCCAGCTCCAAGCGTCTCCAGCTTCAGGCCCTGTTCATCTATCAACCCCACAAGCCTGTCAGCAGCCAGGGCTACTTGGGTCCTGGGGCCTCAATCCACTCCTGGCCAGAGACAACTTCCTCTTCCCTGGGGGAGGCTAATGCATGCCCATAAATTAAGACATTTGCTCTCCCTCCAAGCCCTGGAAACCTAGGGCTGTCTAACATCTACCTCTGTTTTCTTTGGCTGCATTCAACTTTCCTGCAATTAGTCAGGCCCTGGGGCAGCAGTTACACGACAGATGAGTCAGAGGATTGCAGAACCTAATCCAGAAGGAACAGTTTATCCAAATGTTGGTGGCCTTTCTCCTTTGGCCCATTCTCTTCTGATTCTGTCTTTTCTCAGGAGTCCCCTGAGCTTCCACGTACTGGGCCCGCACGATATGTGCAGTCATTTATATGTTGCTAGGACTGCAACATTGCTGTGGGGGTAGTGTAGGGGGCAATTTAGCATGTGTCTGAGTACAGATTCTTTTTCCTCTCCCACCATCAGACGGGGGCTCCTGCTGGCCTCAGATCAGGCTTCTTCCCAACTCTGAGCCACTCCCTACTTTCAGTACTATCCCTTCTGCTTCTGCTCTAGTTGCAGCTGCAGGGAGACTGGATGAGCCTGGGGCCACTGGAGGCTCACCAGGATGGTGATGAATTAAGAGCAGGTGTTTTAAGACTCTGTCTTTAGGCCCTGGGGGTCAGGGTGGTGTGACCACCCTCGGTGCAGGTGGGAAGAGGCTGAATGTAGCAAGCTGTCCTGAGAATAGCACCAGCCAAGAACTGAGAGCCAGGAAGTCTGGCTGCAGGCAAAGGAGTGGCACTTCTTTGCCCATTGGTAGCTCAAAGGGCCATTCTGGGCCCAAGCAGCCCTTCCTCCTGAGCTATGGGAGTGCATCATGTAGGCAGGGCCTTATTTCTGCCTCACTTGTGCATTTCAGAGCCTCTTGGTCGAGACAAGGTTGGGGCTCAGGAAGACCAGGAGAAAGGGAGAGGAGGAGGTGATTGCTGGAAGGGAAAGCTTGTGGAGCTCCCAGGCTGCATGGGGTCTGCAGGAGCCTGCAGGAGGGAGCCTTAGGAGCCAGCTTGAAGAGAGCCCTGTGATCAGAGGTCTGTGGACTTTGAGTAACCAGAGGTGGAGCCGGGTAGTCCAGATTGGTGGCAGAGCTCACAATGCAAGCCCCATGAACTCTCTATCAGCATAGTTGAGGCCTGGCTCTGCAGGGTTACTCTAAAAGGATGGGGAGAGGACTGGCAGGCAGCAAAGTGATTATTATGCATTCTCTCTGTGACACATGGGTCGTGAGTGAGGTGAAGTGAGTGAGGGGCCTTGGGGGTTATAGGGAGCTGGCCTTTCTCTGGACAGTCTTGCCTGCGCAGAGCCCTGGGGCACAGCGGAGGGAAGGGCAGGCTCCTCCCTGGAACTGGGGCTCTGGGAGCTGTCCAGCACGGGAACCTGCTGAAGCCCCCTCGCTGCTCCAGGATTCAGAGACCAGCTTAGAGGGTCAGGCCTGAGAAAGGGAGCACTGAGCAGGGACTATTTGAATCTTCTCTATGGGGGAGGCATCTGGGCTAAGCATTAGACAAAGGCAAGGTGCTTTGCTCTTGTGCCTAGCGCAGCAAGGAGGCCCCTGAGGGGAGGGATGTGAAAGCAGCTGAGGATTGCTTCACATCTCTAGTGTGGGCCCACCACACGTCTGAGGACTGTATCCAAGCACAGCTCCAAGGCTGCGAGTCTGGGATGGTCCTGAGGTACTCCCACCACCAGTGGGATCCCCGTCCTCGGTACTGATACCCCGAGCAATCTCAGGCCAAGCTCAGCTGTCTGCCTCTGCTGCAAAGCTTGCTTGTTTGGGTTCGATTTTGTCAGCTCTTCTGTGGGCCCTGACACTGTGTTTGGCACAAGGATGTGTAAGGGTAGTATTAGGCACCTCACCCTGACTCATGCTTAGAACTGGATGCTGTTTTGCTTCTCTTCCTTCATTCAACAAACCCCTTCTTTTCAATTGAAGCTTTCTCAATAAGCCAGGTCTTCAGAGGCCCCACCCAGCTCTCTCTTTCCCATTCTCTGGCTCAATGGCTACCCTTTATTCAAGTGCTTCCTTGAAGCCTCCTCCCTCCCAAGTGCCAGGGGGCATGGAGTCTTTCTCACCTCCGCTCACCAGGTCCCTCCTCTCCAGGCCATACCCTTCTGATCAATCCGAGGCAGGGACTGGGGGCGGGGTGGGGGCAGGTTAGGGGCAGGCAGGCACAGCGGTGTGCACTGTCATAGCAAGTGGGCTGGGTCTGGGGATTTCAGCTGGGATTAGAAGCTGACCTCCAACATGGTCACTGTCTTCCAGCCAAGGGAAGGGAAAATAAATTCCACCCCTCTGCCTTTTGGCTGAATTAAAAGCAGAATTTCCTGTGCTGTCTCAGTCATCACTTATGTGTCCCCTGCAACCAGGGTGTCCTTCTCCTGCCTCTTCCACCAAGCCATGTCCTTCCTGACGCAGCATTCTCCTCCTCTAGGATGCTAATTAACGAACTGTGGTTAACATCACTTCAGGACTGTGTCCTCTGCAGTTATGTGTATCACTCATACCAGAGATGCTGTGGAGTCATGGTTTAGAATATTGGCTCTGGAGCCAGCAGCCTGGGCTTAAATCTCAGCCACCCCACGTCTTGATTGTGTGATTAAGGCAAGCACCTTAACCTCACTCCGTCTCTGTTTTCTCACCTGTAAAATGAGAACAATAACATAATCTACCCCAGGGAGTCTTGCCCAAATGAAATGAATTGATACACGTAAAATGCCGGAAGCCATGCCTGGCATGTGGTACGTGGCCATCAGTGTTTGCTGTTATCATTATTTCTCTCTTGAGTCTCTGTCCACCTGTAGACCCCACCTCTCCCATCAGGCTGAAAAATTGCCATGGGCACCTTCATGTATCTCTTGTTAGTCCAAGGGCTTCCTGATGACAAGGACTCTCTTCCCTTCTTTGGGGTACCCTAACTCCAGCCCTGAGGTTAGCTCAGGTTAGTTAGCCCAGGGCTTTGGAGGCACTGAAGAGAGAGCTTGATCAAGCCAGTCCTGTTACTGGCTGGGCTCATGTGAAAGAACCACAACAGCTCACGGGCTGGACTTTCAAAGAACTCCTCAGGTTTTTCTGTTTGTTTGTTTATGGATGAGGAAAGGACTGACACTGTCATTCTCTGGCTCTATCTTCAGCTCTGACTTAGTGCCTGGTCATGAGATTCCCATTTCCGTCATTCTCCAGTTACTTCCTGTGGTCACCTATTCGACCGTATTTATTGAACATCTGCTATGTTTACAGGACTGCAGTAGGTGTGGGAGATAGAATGCTAAACAAAATATGGTCCCTGCTCCAACAGAGCTTCTAGCCAGTGGGAAGATGCTGGACAAGCAGGTAGTTTTTTTTTTTTTTTTTTTAGGCAAAGTTTTGCCCTTGTTTCCCAGGCTGGAGTGCAATGGCGTGATCTCGACTCACTGCAACCTCCGCCTCCCAGGTTCAAGCGATTCTCCTGCTTCAGCCTCCCATGTAGCTAGGATCACAGGTGCCTGCTGCCACACCCAGCTAATTTTTGTACTTTTAGTAGAGATGGGTTTTCATCATGTTGGCCAGGCTGGTCTTGAACTCCTGACCTCAGGTGTTCTGCTCATCTCGGCCTCCCAAAGTGTTGGGATTACAGGTGTGAGTCACTGCGCCCAGCCTAGCAGGGTAGGTTTTAATGAGGGAGAAGCAATGGGAACATTGGTCTAGTCTGGGGGGTTAGGGAAATTGTCACTGAGGAAGCGATCTTGTGATGAGAGGTTAAGGAATCAGTGAAGGGGATTGAGGAGAGGGAGTGTTTTAGGCCTTCTGCAGGCCCATCTGTCTTCCCAGCCTTCACCCACCTAAGGCACCCAGCATTTCTCGGGATTCACACACACCGGCCTTGGCCAAATACCCCCCTACACTGTCCCTCTCACCCTCCCGTCTCACTCTGAAGGCGGCTCAGCTGTCATCCTGGGGGCTTCCTGGTCGAGGTTCACTGTGCAAACCACAGACTATCACATAACCTTCTAACATGCCCCTGGGGCCCTCTGGTTAAAGCCTGAGAAGATGATCCCCAATGACTCCTTCCCTCAGGCTGCGGAGCACCGGCTCCACCACCAGGCTGAGGGCCGAGCTGGGAGGACCCGAGCACAGGAGCCAGGTTTCCTCCCTCCCATTCCTGCAGAAGCTCAGCCCCCATGCGCCACCCTGCTTCCTGTTCCACTGGGAAGAGTTCCTGGTCTGTTTCCTTGCCAGCTGTGTCTCATTTCCTCCCGCTGTGCTGGTCCAATGTGATGAGGTGATGCAGGCCCCTCCCCTGTGAGGCGTGCCTTCTCCTGCCCTATCCATTCCCACAGATTCCAGCCAGCAGAGTAGGGGAAAGTCAGCCCCACCCACCTCTGCAAGGAAGCAAGGGGAGGGAGTTCAACTGAGCGTCAAGGTGTCGTCAATGCCTCCAGTATACACTGAGCATCTACTATGTGCCAGGCATGATACCAGGCCCAAGCTAAGTGTCTTCAAGAAGGCAGCTTTGGAGATGAGCCAGGTATACGTGCTGACTGAGCAGCCAGTGCTATGTACACAGTGCTCTGGCAGCTCAGGGCCACTTACAGAAGGTCAGAGAGGCCTTTCTGGAAGGGATGACATCTGAGCTGATTTTGAAGGCTGAATAGAAATTAGCTAAGGAGGCCGGGCATGGTGGCTCATGCCTGTAATCCTAGCACTTTGGGAGGCTGAGGTGGGTGGATCACCTGAGGTTGGAAGTTCGAGACCAGCCTGACCAACATGGAAAAACCCTGTCTCTACTAAAAATACAAAATTAGCTGAGTGTGATGGCGCATGCCTGTAATCCCAGCTACTCTGGAGGCTGAGGCAGGAGAATTGCTTGAAACTGGAAGGTGGAGGTTGTGGTGAGCCGAGATCGTGCCATTGCACTCCAGCCTGGGCAACAAGAGTGAAACTCTGTCTCAAAAAAAAAAAAAAAGAAATTAGCTAAGGATAGACTTGAAACCTTGTGGTGTGTGGATAAGTGATAAACTGTTTAGTATAACTTGAAGATAAAGAATGAGGCAGGGAGGGCAGAGCGATGAGGGTGGGAGATAAAGAGAAATCAAGTGGTGGAGGATCTTAGAGGACCCCCAAGAAACTTGATTTTACTTCACAGGAGGGTCATTATCAGAACCACAATTTGATCAAGTCTTTCTGGCCTCAGGGTAGAAGTGGTGTGAGTGGGCCACGTAGCGTGGGGTGGGGAGAACAAAGCGTATGTCTGGTGAGAACCCAGAAAGGCCTGAGTTAGGGTGGTGAGACCAGAGAGCAGGGTCAAGAAAACTGGCAGGACTGCAAGACCAGCTGGATGCGCTTGGCCTGGAATAGGAATGGGCATGGAGCTGTGACCTTGGACGGTCTCTCACACTCCCCAACCTCAAATCCGTCCTCTGTCAAATGCCTTCCCCTGACTAGAAGGAGCTGAGCTAACGGATACAGTAAAAGCAGTGGGTGAGGGCAGCCATCATGTTGCCATTTTATAAACGCCATGAAACTACAGCCTGGTAGGGTCCCGGTCATGAGGAACCTGATTCTTCAGTCTGCGAACAGAAGTAAGTGGGAGGGGCGTTACTGTTTTCTGTGGCTTACCCTGGAGCTGATAGGCCATGCAGAGGCCATGACGTCCCTCCCCGTGCCTCTGGACATAGAATCATTACCAGGTGGGGCACTGGGATCAGAAGGAGCTGCCTGTCATTCAGAAAACATTTCTGGAACCTCTCATGGGGATTTTGCTGGCCCCACTTAGCACACGAAGAAGCATAAGGCCAGATCTCTGCCTTCTGGCAGTCACCCACTCTAACAGCCTCCCCACTTGGGCTTAGCTGGCCAGGTTGGGATCCTCAGGAGGCAGAATCCTACAAGGAGGACCCTCTGGGACGATGAGGCCACACTCTTCTTGGACCACATGATTCAGGGGTCCCCAGCTCCTCCTCATGTCATTTTCTTGTATCCAACCCCAATCTTTATGGCTAGAGGAGGATTTCCTTTTGAAAGGCCCAGTTTTCAGTGGGAACCGAGAACAAAGGCATTATATCTGCAAGGTCCGTGAGCCAGCCTCCCTTTGACCTTCACTCTGGAATCAGCCACCCTAGTCCATTAACCTCTCCTCGGATGGCCCCTTCCATCCCTTTCTCCCAGATGCAATTCCAGTTCCCTGTGACCCTCGTAAACACAGAGCACAAAATGAATTTGTTAAGGGTTTCATGAGGTCCTGACCCACAGTTGGTACAGGAGAATTGATTCTCTGGCAGTTCAGGGTCTGTGGCAGGCAGCCAGCGAAATCCAGGACTTAGGGCCCACTTCGATGCTCAAGTCCTGGGAGCTTCTCTCCATGAATCTTGCGTCTGTCATGAGCCCCTCTTACTAGGAGGGGAACCATCAGGCAGGCTTCCGAGCGCCTGCTCTGATTCTCTTCAGCGCCACTCACGCAATTGCTATAAAAGAGACCAGGCTCAGGGACAGGGGGAGGGTGGGATGGCGTCTGTGTCATAAACAAGGAGAGATATTTAGTGGTTTTAAAGCACCATCGGCATCTCCAGGGAGAGCTTGAAGGGGAAAAAACAACACTTTATTTGGAAACAATTCTGCTGAGATACAGTCTTGTCTCAGCTTCACTTTCTCTGCTGTTTATTATGGAGTGCTATGTGCTCAAAAATAGGGGCTGAGTTTTAAAGTCACAGGCCAATTTCTGGGCTCTGAACCAAGGAGACAGCTCAGGCCTGGTTATCGCCCCTAGAGAGGAAGGGTCTGAAGCAAAGCAGCTCCTCTGTGACTCTGGATACCTCACTGTCCCAGTTCCTGGGATGGCGGCCCCGCAATCATCCCTGAAAGCCTTTGGACAGTCAATGACGTCTGTACCGGAGGGGGCCCTAAGGCCAGAGCTGAGAAAAGCCCCAAAGGAGAGACTCTCCAGGTAGCTGAGTGAGCCTCCTCCCTTGACTCGCTTTCTCTGTGACTTTCTCTTCCTTTTATTCCTGCACCGTGCCCTGCATGGTGCTATCCTGCTCTGAACCGAGGGTGGACAATAACCCAAAATTTGACTTCTTTCCCCCGGAAGCATGGTGGAGACAGGCTGGAGTTTTCCAAAGGAAGCTTCGGTTTCAAAAGGTGGAGGGAAGCTATATGCCATGGAGTATCCCAGACTGGATTGTGGAACAGAAGAAGAACATCAGTGGAAGAACTGGTGGACTCCAAATGTACTTTAGTTAATAGTAATGTGCCAGTGTTGATTTCTTCGTTTTAGCAAATGTACCGTGGTTATGTAAAATTCTAAAATTAGGGGAAACTGGGTGAAGGATAGATGGGAACTCTGTACTATCTTTGCAACTTTTCTGTAAATCTAAAATTACTTCAAAATAAAAACTCAAAAAAATGGGGGAGGGAGCGACAAAAAAAAAAAACGGACCAAGATGAGTCAGAAATTTCAAGCCTAGGGAGGCTTCCAACACTGAGATGTCTGATCCCTCCATCCTAGTGAAAGAGCAAAGGACTCTCCTGAGCCAAAAAGCCCTCAAGATCAAGTTTATCCCGAGATCACAATCTTCTAGCACTTGAGAGATTCCCTACCTGAAGTCTGGCTCTGGAAGCTTCATTTCCTTAGTTCTGGCAGCCATCTCCTGGGGAGGTTTGCCCCTCCTGCTTTTCTCTTTTCCTCTTCCCAAGCTCTCAGGCACCTCAGGTTATCTCCTGCTCTGGCTTCTGTTCAGAGACAGACTGATGGCAGCCATAGCAGTCACCTATCTCATCCAGCTCCAGGGAGCTACACAACTGGAGGAGTCTTCAGATTTATTTCAGCTGGGGACCACATAGTTTACATAAGCTCTAACATGGAGAGCTGCTGTTGTCTGCATGTTCATGTCCCCTCGACATTCACATGTTGGAATCCTGGCCAGGTGCAGTGGCTCATGACTGTAATCCCAGCTCTTTGGGAGACTGAGGCAGGAGGATCACTTGAGTTCAGGAGGTCAAAATCAGCATAGGCAACCCAGCGAAATCCTGACTGTCTACCACAAAAAACACTAGCTGGGCATGGTGGCATGCACCTGTAGTTCCAGTTACTTAGGAGGCTGAGATGGGAGGATCGCTTGAGCCTGGGAGGTTGAAGCTGCAGTGATCTGTGATCATGCTACTGCACTCCAGCCTTGGTGAGGGAGTGAGACCTTGTCTAAAAAAAAAAAATTCCTAACCTCCAGGGTGATGGTATTAGACAGAGGGGCCTTTAGGGGTGATTAGGTCATGAGGGCAGAGGCTTCATGAATGAGATTAGGGCCCTTATAAAAGAGACCTTAGAGAGACTCTTGACTCCTTCCACCATGTGAGGGCAGGGCAAGAAGGTACGTTATGAACCAGAAAGCAGGTGCTCACCAGACACTGCACCTGCCGGCACCTTGAATTTGGGTTTCCTCCCTGTGGAACTTTGTAGGAAGTATGTTTCTGTTGTTAAAAACCACCCAGTCTGCAGGATTTTGTTACAGCAGATAGAACAGACTAAGAGAAGCACTGATATTTAAAATAGTTGAACTTAAAGCTAGTTAAAGCAGGGGAGCCCCCACCCTAGCAGCTCTTTCTACTCCCTCATGGCAGCCTCGGTGGTGGTTTTTGGGGGTTTCTACAAGCCCTTTGGAAACCTCCAAGTTCTGGCCAGCTCAGGTTATCAACTGCCCCTCTCTGGAGCACCTCAACATGGGTTCCTCAGGTGTATTTCCCACACCCACTCTTCCGCTTCCACTGACCCACCAGAGAGAATGGTTTGGCAATAGTCCACCTTTTAAGGGTCTAAAATGAAAAAAACACCAATATAATTAGAACATGCCACCCACATCAGAGGACTTCTTTCTCCACTCAGTCACTGCCACGGCCACCTCCTAAAGTCTTTCCTAAGTCTTTCTTGCTGCCACAGTTTCAAGCATTTGTCTTCCTGTTTCCTCCCAGTGCAGGAGAAAAAGAATTGGACCCCAATTGGGCCTAAAGAACTCCTTGTTCTTAAAGTTGCAATTAGGTTCTTCTCTAAGTGTTTTTGTTTTTATTTTTGTCTTTTCTTTTTTTGAGACGGAGTCTTGCTTTGTCGCCCAGACGGGAATGCAGTGGTCTAGTCTCAGCTCACTGCAATCTCCACCTCCCAAGTTCAAGTGATTCTCATGCCTCAGACTCCTCAGTCACTGAGATTACAGGTGTGTGCCAACACGCTGGCTAATTTTTTTGGTATTGTTAGTAGAGACAGGGTTTCACCATGTTGGCGTTGGCCAGGCTGGTCTCAAACTCCTGACCTCAAATGATCTGCCCACTTCAGCCTCCCGAAGTGCTGGGATGAGCCACCATACTCAGCCTTAAGTTATTTCCTTTTTTTTTTTTTTTTTTTTTTTAACCATGAACTCAGCCATAGTCCTTCAGCCTTGGCCACAGAGCCAGGCCTTTGCACCCCCTGAGAGCTGCTCTTGGCTGGGGGATGCTGCAGGGGCACAGAGATGGAAACCAGCTGCCCCTCAGGTCCTACCCACACTCCTGACTTTCCTGAGTCCCATTCAGCCCCCTTGCCCAGCCTCTCCATCCTGACAAGCCTGGCTCAGGCCATGCAGAAATGGTAGCAGCATTCCTCTGATGCTGTTGGTATTATTGGAAAAATCGGCTTCAAAACCACAGAGGGATTTAGAGTATTGGGGGCGAAAGCTGGGGAAGCAGTGTAGACAGTGAGACAGCTGAATTAAACAGTGTCTGCGTGAGTCACTGCTCTCCTGCCTGCAGCCCCAGTCCTGGCGTGAACCTAGAAGTTGGTGAGACAGTTATCTTCTCAGCCAGTTAAATTGCTCTCTGAAGACAGAACCAGGGGGACTGGACTGAAAATTACAGCAGGAAAGGTTTAGGCTAGACATCAAAAATAATTCTCTGAACTTCATGGGTCCCAAAAGATTTTATGGTTTCCTGGGAGGCATCCAGTATTTTGCCAAAGCTCCACCTGCCTCTGGTAACTCAAGTCAGTTCTGCCACCTTAAGTGTCTCTTCTCCTATGACTTGGTGACTCACTTGTTCATGAACGGACCTCATGTAGTCTCATCATTGTGAAATATACAGGAATGGTTGTTGTACGTTTTCATCTGTAACTACGGTCAGGACCTACTGCTGCCCTTTGCTTCTGGTAACAGAAGTCATGACTTTGGCAGAATTAACTTGTCTGAAAATTAGCCGGGAGGATGTCCCTTTGCTTTGTCTTCTACATGCCTGCATTCTCTTTCACTGTCTTCTACATGGTCACATAGAATTGGGGTGCTTAGAAGGGCATCCAGGTATCACTGAACCCTTCTCTTCCTTGAAGGTGGAAACTGGCCCCACGCCAGACAGTAGTCCCGGCAGGGAGTCGAGATGGGAATAATCAGCATTTAGGACATCCACTTGGTGGATGAGGGAGAGACTGTTATCCCCATTTTACAGATGAGCAAGTGAGACTTAGGTTAATCATTTGCCCACGTCTCACAGTCAGTAGGTGTGTTAGTCTGGATGGAAGCCAGGTCTTTGGGCATCGGGAACAAGGTTCTTTCCACTTCATTGCACAGCCTTTCAATTCTGGTCATAATAATGGTGATTAAGATAAAAATAAGTGGTTGCTCACAGAAGGCCAACAAAAATAGCCATGTGACTGAGCACTTCCTGAGCTCCCACTCTGTGCCCAAGCTCATCACTTCATCTCATTTTTCCTTGAAACGACCCTGTGAGATACATGTTGCTATTCCCATTTTGTTTATTTTGAGGCGGGGTCTTGCTTTGTCACCAGGCGGGAGTGCAGTGGCATGATCACTGCTCACTGCAACACTGACTTCGCAGGCTCAAGGATCCTCCCATCTCAGCCTCCTGAGTAGCTGTGACGACAGGTGTGTGTTACCGTGCCCAGCTAATTTTTAATTTTTTTGTAGAGATGGAAGTCTCGCTATGTTGTCCAGACTGGT
Source organism: Alouatta palliata (assembly GCA_004027835.1). Classification (NCBI taxonomy): domain Eukaryota; kingdom Metazoa; phylum Chordata; class Mammalia; order Primates; family Atelidae; genus Alouatta; species Alouatta palliata. The sequence goes on along the minus strand of PVKV010005037.1, from coordinate 19,208 downwards.
TTAGATTTCCTGGACTCAAGTGATCCTCCCACAATGTTCTCCTAAAGTGCTGGGATTACAGGTGTGAGCCACCATGCCTGGCTACTATTCCCATTTTATAAATAAGAAAACTGAAGCTCATGGGCTGGGTGCACAGTAGCTCACGCCTGTAATCCCAGCACTTCGGGAGGCTGAGGCGGGTAAATCACTTGCCAGGAGTTCAAGACCACCCTGGTCAACATGGTAAAACCCTGTTTCTACTAAAAATACAAAAATTAGCCGGGCGTGGTAGCGCGTACCTATAATCCCAGCTACTTGGGAGCCTGAGGCAGGAGAATTGCTTGAACCTGGGAGGCGGAGGTTGCAGTGAGTTGAGATTGTGCTATTGCACTCCAGCCTGGGTGACAGAGCAAGACTCTGTCTCAAAAAAAAAAAAAAGGAAAAAAGAAAACTGAAGCTCAAAGTCATGCCACTTGACTGGGTCACACATCAAGGAAGGGGTGGGGTGAAGATTCAAACCCAAGTTTTTGACACTAAAACCCATGCTCTTTCCACTGTACATAGTATCTTCTGGTAGAATTTTTCTGCCCTGATATTTAAGAACTTCTTTTTGTCTAAATTTTTATTCATCCTGCTACAATATAAACACAGCTATGAAAATATATTAGTGTATATTTGTTTTGCTTTGTTGTTTTTACTGAGGGCATCCTAGCACATACACAAACGATGACCCAGCACCAGGGAGGTTGCTTGTTTTCTCTCTGGCTTCTGTTTTTTTTTTCTCTTCCCCAGTCCTGTCTTCTGCTTCTCTCCCATGCCTTTGTGTTGCCCCCAGGGTGTTTCTCTACTTTCCACTTTCCTTCTCTATCCTCTCTGCTCCTTTAGACCTTGGCAGCCAATCCTGTACCTCCAGCATCTTGTTGCCTAGCAACCGGCTTCCTACCTGCCCCATTGTGTTAGAATCTCCATGACAACAAGTATTGCCAAAAGAGAGAAAAAAAAAGTTAGGTGGTAGTAGGAGGTGATGAGACCCTTTATTTTAGGACATTTGTGCAGTTTTGCCAGCAATAATTTGCTCACTCTCAGGATTCCCCAGAGGGTGTCACAAATGGCCTGAACCCAGACCTCATGAGATAACAAGTCATGAGACTGACAGTCTGTCTGCGTGTGGGGATATAGACTCTGGCATAAGGGCATTCATGTGAGGGGCAGGAATGAGACCCACAGGCATTTTTTGTTTAGACGGATGGGAAGGGGCCACATGATCGCCTTTCTGTGGGTCAGTTCAGGAAGGCATCCCAAATGAGGGAGGATTTTTCAATAGTTGCATGAGTAAGGTAATGGAGAATATTTTCCAATAAGCCATAGGTGTGGGTGCCTCTGAACTGGGCCATGCCTGACCAGCTGCATCTAGGGGAGGGCTAAGGAGAGAGGGGATGGGAGATATCATAAATAAGATTTGGGGCCACACAATCTTCTGCCCATGCACTGTGGGGGTGTGTGAGCCCTGTGGGATCCCTGCTCTGTCCATCTCCAGGCTGTGGTTGACCTCAGCAGCCTCTGCATCCCTTCCACTTTGCCAGGAGGAAGTCTGCAGGGAAAAAGAGGGAAAGAGGAAGTGGAAAAGAAGTCTAGATCGTGTTAGAGTTCCAGGTACCCGGGCTTGTGTTCACAGGGGGACCCTGGCTGTTTCATTCACAGCCTCTGAAGGCCTGACATATATTCACCAGGTGGCTAGAGGATCCACCTAGAAAGGGGAAGTTAAGTGATGTCTTAGAAAGGGGAGGCACTGAAAAGAAAGGTGAGATAGCCAGAGCAAGTCAGAGCACCTAGGCATTACCTTACTGGACATGTGGCCAGGGATGGACCAGGACTCTTGTGAAGACAGGACATGCACATTGCAAAACCTCTTCTATGGGCAAAACAGGGGCTACCTGGTCTGTCTTTATTGTTCAAGGTAGACAGTGCATGGAAGACCTGTTCCCAAGCCAGTATCTGACACTTATAGCCACTCAACCTCCTCACCCAACCATGCCATTTGCTGGCCCTTCCCTCGCTAGTGCCATGTGAACTGTGAGGCTCTCCTAAGGCCACTGCTCATCTTGTCATCCTCTCCATGCACCTGGCCTTGAACTTTACAGGCAAAAGAGCATCTTTGCCCCTCCAAACTCCAAACAGAAGGACTAGAAAGACCCGAGTCCCAGTATTCAGTGCTCTTCATGGTCAGAAAGTTCTTTCTAACCTCTAACTTAAATCCCCAAAGTAGAGCAGTTCATTGTTATTATCTGTGTTCGATGGGGAGGGAGAACAGAACAAGATCTGCTGGCTGTGGGGCCACCCCTCCCACATTTTCTCCAGCCTTGCTCCTCTGCTTGGCCTGACTGTTCACGAACATGGTTCAAGCTCTTGGTATGCGTGGCTAAACGGGGGGCCAGGCCTCCAGCAAAGGCTACACCCACCCTGCTGAACAAGGCCGTTTAGACGCAAGATACTAATTGCTAAGACAGACGGAATGAGTCAAATACCCTTAGACACTATTGGAGGAAGAACAACTTAGTTAATCTTCTGACAAGCAGTCTGCAGTTTGTAACCAAGAATCTTTATAAGATTCTCCTCTTGGACCCAGTAATTCTCCTTCAAAGAATGTAGCCTGAGGAAATAATCTAAGTCCCAAGCAAAACTACTTTGGATGTTTATCACACTGTTATACATAATAGTGGAAAACTGGAAAAAACAATGACCAGTGGTGGTAAAGTCGTCAAATAATTTTTTCTTTTTTGAGATGGAGTCTCCCTGTGTCACCCTGATTAGGGTGCAGTGGTGGGATCTTGGCTCACTGCAACCTCTGCCTCCCGGGTTCAAGCAATTCTCCTGCCTCAGCCTCCCGAGCAGCTGAGACTACAGGCATCTGCCACCATGCCCAGCTAATTTTTGTATTTTTATAGAGATGGGGTTTCACTATGTTGGCCAGGCTGGTCTCAAACTCCTGACATCAAGTAAATCTGCCCACCTTAGCATCCCAAAGTGCTGGGATTGCAGGCATGAGCCACTGCACCTGGCCTGAAGACTTTAAAATGAAAAATAAAAATGCTTAATACACAGTGAAAAGATATAAAATATAGAGTATAATGATAACGTGTGTGTGTGTGTGTGCGTGTGATGAACAGTAAAACCCTGGAAGAACGCAAAACACCTACGAATGCTAATAGTTGACTTAGTAGGGTGATAACCTTATAGGTGATAGACATTTTTTGAGATTTTCTAAGTTTTTTCTAATGCACATGTTATTTTTATAAGTAATAAGAACTATCTTTTTTTTTTTAGACTGAGTCTCGCTCTGCCGCCAGGCTGGAGTGCACTGGTGCAATCTCGGCTCACTGTAACTTCCACCTCCCAGGTTCAAGCAATTCTTCTGCCTCAGCCTCCTGTGTAGCTGGGACTACAGGTGTGTGTCACCATCCCCAGCTAATTTTTGTATTTTTTAGTAGAGACGGGGTTTCACCGTGTTGGCCAGGATGATCTCGATCTCTTGACCTCGTGATCCACTCGCCTCGGCCTCCCAAAGTGCTGGGATTACAGGCGTGAGCCACCGCGCCCAGCCACTATCCTTTTTTAAGGACTTACCACATGCTACTGTGCTAAACATTTTCTACACATTATTATTTTTTTTAACCTCTACAACAACTCAGTGATATAGGTACTCTTGTTTTTCAGACGAACCAACCAAAGCTTAGAGGGGTTAAGTAACCTTCCCAAAACTGTACAGCTTATGAGTAGAACTGGACTCTAAACAGTATCCCCACAAAACTTATAAAAAGTCAATACTGGCCAGGTGTGGTGGCTCACACCTGTAATCCCAGCACTTTGGGAGGCCCAGGTGGGCAGATCACCTGAGGTCAGGAGTTCAAGACCAGCCTGGCCAACATGGTGAAACCTCATCTCTACTAAAAATACAAAAATTAGCCGGGCGTGGTGGTGGGCACCTGTGATCCCAGCTACTTGGGAGGCTGAGACAGGAGAATTGCTTGAACCCGGGAGGCAGAGGTTGCAGTGAGCTGAGATCCCAACATTGCACTCCAGCCTGGGGCACAAGAGGAAGACTTCATCTTAAAAAAAAAAGTGAATAGTGTCATTCAGTATGGGGATGAAAGCTGATAAGTGGTGCTGGTCTGCATGGCCTGTGAGCTTCCAATCCAAGTCTACAGATGCCGATGGACTCCACCTCAGATGCCCCTCTTGCCGTGGCCCTGCTTGTTGGGCATACCCGGTCTAATCTCCTGATCAACCCTTCCAGGCAGAGGTGACCGTGTTCAGAGATGTGTGGGGACTTCCAGGTTAGTGAGGCCCCAAGTGCAGGCGAAACAGAGGCATTTGCTCTCCTGGGTCTGCCCAGCATGACAAGGAAGGAGGGGGGCGCTTTCCACTCTGCTGATAGGAGTCTCCCTGAAGCTCACCTGTCAGGCTCCTGGCGTCTGGCAGGATTCCAGGCCTTGGGCAGCTACGCTGTGGAGCCTCACAGCTCATGGGACTTTTTTTCTGAGATTGGGGTCAGCTGGGGAAGGAGGGTTTCTCTCCTGCAGCCTGGCGCTGGGGCCTTGGGCAGTGGCCAGGCCTGGCCTCTCCCTCCGTGCGTGACTACCACACGAATGTGCTGCTGCTGAGAGCGAGGAGTCACCCTGGCTTGGCAGCGCTGTGCTGGCAGGAATGGGGTTCAAGCATAGTTTTAGTTTGGCTCTGAGGGAAGCTGCTGGAGCCAGCAAGACAGGGGAACTCAGCTTTGGTGGAGAATAGAAAGACATAAGCAACCGATGGAACGAGAGAGGGCAATGGGACTGGAATGATCTTTAGTGCTGGAATTGCTTGCCCCACTCTTCAGATGGCAAAGCTAAGGCCTAGGGACGGAGTAACTCGGAGGATGCTTGGCACTGGAATCCCGTCTAGTGTTCTGACTCCTGGGCTGCACATGACTGCTGGGCCTGCTGCCAGATCCCAGCTCAAGTTTTTGATCCCCCAGCCCTGCCCCTCACACATTCTGAGCTGCTGGGGGGGAAGGAAGAGCTTATTGCTAGTGTAGACAGCTTGGTGCTGCCTTCACTTGGCAAGAGGTCTGGTCTGCACCTCACAACATAGTTCCACTAACAGGTTGGAAGTCAGATTCTAGGTCCAGCCCTCTCTAAATGCCAGGCTCCGCTGTTCCAGGCAGGGTACCAGCCCACACACTGCACACTGGTCTGGGCCTCTGGGCTGGACAGCTTTAGGAACAGTCCAGAATTCCCCAGATCTCTCCTGCCCCGGCACCAAGGAACCTTCGTCCCTTGCCCCAAACCAGTGGCCCTGGAAGTCTGTGGGATTTGTTGAGTGATACTACCTCCATCTGCCTGGCTGGAAAACCCATTCATGTAGAAATGCTGGAAGTTTTAAGATGGGGGAGAAAAGCAATAATAAAGTAAGTGTGAGAAAGATGGAGCTGACAGGTCTGGTGGGAGACACGGTCATCTGGCTAGCTGCCTGGAGGTCTTCACAGGTTCAAGTTTCTGTGTCTGCACTGAGCTCCTCCAGCCCAAGGCTCCGCTTACCTCTGCTCCTCCCCATTCAGCAGTTCCAGTGTCCATCTGGAATCTAAACTATTGTTTGGGAAGCCAGACTTCTAGTAACTCTGGCCTGGAGGAAAGTACATACATATATATGGAGATGGGGAGACATGGGGAGTGGGGAGGGAGAGAGGGACACCTGGATGGAACAGGGACTGTCTTCAGGGCACCTCCCCAAGGACCTAGACATTTATACCCTTGTGGCTTAGAACTCTAAGCTCTGATCTGCCTTGCAGGGGAGCATGCCAATTCTTGGGGTGTTTGGAACTGGGGCCTGTGTAGCAGGAGGTATCTGGAACAGAGGAAGGAGCAGAGAGAAGGGAAGGCACCTTCTCTGCTCTACTCAGGGTGAAGGAAGCTGTCTGTACCTGCTTCCCATGCCAGCTGAACTTCCTGGGAAGTATTTATAACGGAGGCCTCCAGCTCCCTGGGATTTGTGGGACAGTTTTAAACCATTGATTTTCATTAGCACTAAATCATTTCTCTTGGCTAATTGAAAAGGAACTGAGGATACTGAAAGTGGAGCCATTCACATGGACCAAATCAGCGAAAAATGCCAATATGCTGATGGCATTTTTCAGCTGGGCGGCTCTGGGTTCCCTACCTGAAACTCAAAACCCGCTTCTCCCTCAGAGGCCAGAGGTTGTGAGAAACAAGCCCCTAGAACAGAGAACCAGGAAGTGAACTGGGATTATTAGCAGGAAGGATGAAGGTGAGACACTTGGCAGACCTTCCAGCCTAGGGAGATGGGATGAGAGTCTCTGAGGGAGGTGTGGAGGAATGCAGTGAACATCTCTTCTGCACAGGTGTGTCTGAGATCTCCATGTCCTGCCTCTGTCTACAGGCACGGGGACAGGACGCGTTGTCTGGAGAGGAGCATTTGTCCTTCTCTAGACACAGGCTGGGGTGGTGGAGTTGCTCTGGGAATGCCAAGTCTGGGCAGTATGGTGTTCAGAAGCCTTTCCTGGGGAATGGCTGGGCTGGGCTTGGAGTAAGAGGTGAGATCTTGGCTATTGCTTGATCACTTAACTATAAATGATAGGAAGCTACCTGAAAGTAACACAGCCTTGCTCCATCTTTCCTCTGTAAGAACACATTGCCATCTGGCCAGAAAGGAGACTATGCCAGAGTCTAAGAATAAGGACACTTCTGGAGGTGTTGGCAGAGTTCTGGGCTCTGGGGGTGGCCATGGGGAGATGGGGAGGGAAATGGTGACTCCCACGGCTTGTGGACAATTCAAATCCCCATTCAGAGCCAGGAGCCAGGCAGGCGGGCGCTGGGGGTACTGAGCCCCACCCCTTCCCTTGCCAAGTCCCAGCCAGCAGACCTCAGCTTCCCCTGCTTCCTGCCAAGGCTTTGCCCACTCTGCCCATGCCCACTCTGATGGGACACCACCACTGGCTGCCCATCCTTGTCTTTCTCTTGACATAGACTGGGGTGATTGCATTCTCTGCCAAAGATGGGGCCCAGCTGAATGGCCCCCAGCTGGTTTGCTGGAGCCTGAAGCCAGGGTCTACAGGCAAGAACTTGGGGAAGGAGAATGGGCTCAGATCCTTCTACTATGGCCTCCCCACACCCACATCTCAGCTCTTCCTTCATTTCTGTCCTGAGAGTTGGCAGAGATTAGAGGCTGGACAAGAAGGATAAACACTTAGTAAATGACTGTTGCAGTCCTGTCCCCAGCCCTGGGACCTCCTCATAATGCTCAGACTGGAAACACTGGGGCCTTATGCAGAGAGGAGACCCTGTGGTATGGGGGAAGAGCTCTGGAGTCGGGGAGTCACCCCAGGCTCTCCTGTAACTCAGTGGTTGACTTGGGACAAGTTACTTCCTCTCAAGCATAGGGATATTCTGATTTGCCTTTATACCCTTACCCCTAGCTCCACGTGGAAGCTGGACAAGGTCTGTAACCCACAAATATTGGAAGTTGTGTGCCCACAGCAGGGGTGTTGGGGCTCATTTTTCTGGGAAAGCCTGTGAGCACACTGCTGGAGGCCTGGAGACTCTGAGATGAGTGAGGATGGGGGGATGCAGAGCACCTCCTCACCCTAGGCTGGGTGGGAAATGGTCCAAAGGGGAGGGACAGCAAGGGACAGGGAGGACAGGTGGGAGAGGAAGCTGGAGATGTGTGTGTTTGTGTGTTTAAGAATGAGCGTGAGTGTGAGTTGCATGTATAATTGTGTGTGGTGCAAGTGAGTGTGTGTGTCAATGTGTGAGCATGCATCTGTGTGTCTGTGTGAATGAATGTATCTGTATCAGTGTGTATATATATTTGTAGATTCTGTGTGCACATGTCTATCTCTGTGTGTCACAATGTGTGTGTGTGAATGTGTGTCTCTTAGTCCATTCAGGTTGCTATAACAAAATACTTTAGACTGGGCAATTTATAAACAACAGAAGGTCAGGAGTGGTGGCTCATGCCTATGATCACAGTACTTTGGGAGGCTGAGGCAGGAGGATTACTTGAGCCCAGGAGATGGAGACCAACCTGGTCAATACTGTTAAAAAACAAAATTATCAGGCATGGTGGCACATGCCTGTAGTCCCAGCTACTCAGCAGGCTGAAGTGGGGGGGGGGGAGAATCACTTGAGCCCAGGAGGCTGAGGATGAAGTGAGCCGTGATAGTGCCGCTGCACTCCAGCCTGGGTGACAGAGCTGCGATCCCATCTCTAAAAAAATAAGAATTAAAATTAAACATCAGAAATGTATGGCTCACAGTTCTGGAGGAAGTCCAAGATCAAGGTGCCAGCAGATTTGGTGTCTGGCGAAGGCCTGTTCCCTACAGATGGTGACCTCTGTGTGTCCTCACACAGTGGAAGAAAGGGGCAGACAGCTTCCTTCAGGTTTCTTTTATCAAGGGACTTAACTCATTCACAAAGGTAGAGCCCTCATGACCTAATCTCCTCCCGAAGGCCCACCTCTTAATACTATTGCACTGGAGATTAGGGATCAACTTAGGAATTTTGGAGGGGACACAGCATTTGGAGCAGTGCAATGTGTATCTTGTGTCTCCGTGTGTGAGTGTGCTTGTGTGGGCGGGTGTGAGTGAGTGTGTGTACATCTGTGTGTGTGAGTGAGTATTGCTTTTCGTGTATGGTGATGGTCTGAGGGCTGCAGCAGTACAAGTCATATCTTTGGAGTGGCACCATAGGACACACTTCTCTCTTGCCTGAGGTGAAGCTCAAGTTGAGATTTGGTCCTGGGAGGAACTAACCAGGATTTCCAGGGCAGAGGGAAGGTATGTATCAGATGTTGTAAGAAAGCTTGCCAAGAGGCCTGTGTGTGGTCCAGGGATTCTGTATGTGGCTCCTGGATTCATGCAGGTCATTCTGTTCACTTCCTGTCTCTGAACAGCTTGCACCTAAGTCATCTTCATACAGTCAGGAGTTCCTCAACTTCGGAAGGACTCCCATGAAAAGGGATCTCACCATCTTTCTTAACTAGCCCATGCTACGGTCTTAAATGTATTTATTTTGGAAACTTGGCCTGCTGTGTAATTTATTTATCTTCTCCTCCCACCCCTGCCACCAACCCCATATAATTTGGTTGTCCTATTTGTACTCAAAAAAGAAAACAGAAATTTAGGTTAAAGGTGAAACATTCTGGTGACAATGTTTGTGCTCTTGTGACTGGAATGGCTGACAAAAGGTACTAATGGCTAGGTGTGGTGGCTCACACCTGTAATCCCAGCACTTTGGGAGGCTGAGGTGGGTGCATCACCTGAGGTCAGAAGTTCAAACCAGCCTGGCCAACATGGCAAAGCCCTGTCTCTACTAAAAATACAAAAATTAGCTGGGCATGGTGGGGCACGCCTGTAATCCCACCTGCATGAGAGGCTGACGCAGGAGAATCACTTGCACCAGGGAGGCGGAGGTTGTAGTGAGCTGAGATTGTGCCACTGCACTCCAGCCTGGGTGACAGAGCAAGACTTAATAATAATAATAGTAATTCGCTTAGTCTTCATAACAACACTTTGAAGTAGATATTGTTATCAGCATCATTTCACAGAGGAGGAAACAGGCTAAGGAGGTTAAGTAATTAGCTCAGGACCACAAAGCAGGAAGCAGCAGGACCCAGATTTGTACAGGGGGCTCAGGGGGCTGGGTGGGGGTGGTGAGATGGAGCTGGGGGGAGTGGGGAGAGGGGTGGTTCTGGCTCCAGGACTCTGTTTTTATCCAACACTCTGTGCTGTGCAGTGTCTGTACCTCAGTGCTTGAGTTCAGAGCTACTCCAGTCCTTTACTATGAATATTTTCCTTGTGCTCTTTTTCTCTCTTTTTTTTTTCCTTTGGCGTATCCAACCCCTAGATCCTCTGGTTAAAATGGTCGGACCTTTTCGAAATGGGCATATTCAGTGCATTCCCAAACGCAATCGCGGCCCCTTTAACAGGGCCACCGCAGGAGGAGCTGTCCTATCAGCACCACAGCCGCCGCCCCGCGTGCCCCACCTACCCCGGCAGCAGCTGCGGGAGCCTCAAGGGCAGAAAGGGCGGTGGAGAGCGGGGCCGGGAACTTGTGACTGGCGAGTTCTCCAGACCCGGGAGGGAGGGACCGCCGCCGAATATTGGTGCTCGCCTTTCCTTCCCCTCGCCCCGCTCCTGGCCCCCGCAGATCTGAGAGAGCTGGTGCTTAGGCTCTCACCGTCCTCTGAGCCAGAGTGAAATACTTATAGGCCCAAAATACTTCCTTGCTCTGGGGTTTGCAGAGCGTTTATGGCCAGATAGCCTCCATGTGTCCTGATGGGGCGGGGCCTGGCGCTGGAATGAAGCTGAAAGGCTGGAGGACTGGGGTGGAGAGGAGTCAGGTCTGAAGCCTGGATTTAGGCTGTAGGGTGAGAAGCACGATCTCTGGAGCTAGACTGTTTGGATCTAACCTTGACTGTGCCATTTACTAGCTGTGTGATCTTGAGAAAGTTCCTTAGCCTCTCTGCTTCAGTGTCCTTGCCTCTGAAGTGGGGATGGAATAACAGCACAAACTTATAGAACAATTTCAAGTTAATATAGGCAAAACACTTAGAACAGTGCCCAACAGGCACTCAGCAAATGCAGCTAAAAAGTGTTTGATTTAAAAATAAAGTACCAGGGTGAGGATTAGACAGCAGACAGTTGGGACGTAGACTGGAAAGGGAGGAGTGAGAAAAGTGTATTGGGTGTGGCTAATACATAGTTTTCAGGGGCAGGGGCTGTCTCACTTTGCCTGGGAAGCCACCAGCCTCTCAACTCACCTGCCATCCAGCAGACTGTCCCATACTGTGTTTGAATTTAGCAACTTTCCTTTGGGAGGAGGGACAGCTGTTCTCCTTAACATAATTTCCCTCCCTTCCTCTCTCTCTCTCTCTCTCTCTCTCTCTCTCTCTCTCCCTTTCTTTTGACAGAATCTCACTCAGACAGCTAGGCTGGAGTGCAGTGGTGCGATCTCTGCTCACTGCAACTTTGGCTGCCTGGGTTCAAGCGATTCTTCTGCCTCAGCTTCTCAAGTAACTGGGATTACAGGCATTAGAGCCTGCTACTGCACCTGACTAATTTTTGCAGTTTTAGTTGAGACTGGGGTTTCACCATCTTGACCAGGCTGGTCTTGAACTCCTAACCTTGAGATCCACCCACCTCGGCCTCCCAAAGTGCTGGGATTAAAAGCATGAGCCACCACACCCAGCCAATTTCTGCCATTTCTTGAGCACTTCCTATGTGCCAGTCACCATGCTAGATGCCTTGTCTTTACTCTCTCATTTGATCGTTATAAAACCCCATGACTACTCATTGCAGATGAGGATTCTGGGCTCAGAAAACTTGTCTAAAGCCACATAGCAAGAAGTAGCAGAGCTAGGATTTGAACTCAGATCTTCAGATTCAAAAGCCTTTACTCTTTCCATTGCACGTTTTTTTTTTTGTTGTTTTTTGTTTTGACACGGAGTTTCGCTCTTGTTACCCAGGCTGGAGTGCAATGGCGCAATCTCGGCTCACCGCAACCTCCGCCTCCTGAGTTCAAGCAATTCTCCTGCCTCAGCCTCCCGAGTAGCTGGGACTACAGGCACGTGCCACCATGCCCAGCTAACTTTTGTATTTTTAGTAGAGACGGGGTTTCACCATGTTGACCAGGATGGTCTCGATCTTTTGACCTCGTGATCCACCCGCCTCGGCCTCCCAAAGTGCTGGGATTACAGGCGTGAGCCACCGCGCCCGGCTCATTGCACGTTTTTTAAGCTGTCTAGTATCCTGCCCTTTCCACTGTGGTGGGCATTTAGGTATTATCATATGAAGCGTGCACAGTGTTGTTCATGTTGATACTCCAGGTTTCTGATCCAGACCTGGCAGGTGTTCTCAGCCTCTTCTGCTCTGCTGGAAGCTCAGGAGAACGAGGCAGCTCAGCCTCCATCCCTGGGTACATGGGATGGAGGGACACTTGAAAAAGAAGGTTTTTGGGGGTTTTTTTTGTCCCTGTGATCATAATAACAGAAATACGTGTCGAGTCCTCACTATGTGCCAGACACCATTCTAAGCACTTTCTGTTTATTAACTATCTTCCTCTTCACAGCAACTCTATGAGTAGATCCTATTTGAATCTCGTTTTTTTGTTTTTTGTTTTATTTTGAGACGGAGTCTTGCTCTGTCTCCCAGGCTGGAGTGCAGTGGCACAATCTTGGCTCACTGCAACCTCTGCCTCCTGGGTTCAAGCGATTCTCCTGCCTCAGCCTCCTGAGTAGCTGGGATTACAGGCGCACGCCACCACACCTGGCTAATTTTTGTGTTGTTAGTAAAGATGGGGTTTCACCATGTTGGTCAGGCTGGTCTCAAACTCCTGACCTCGTGATCCACCAGCCTCGGCCTCCCAAAGTGCTGGGATTACAGGCGTGAGCCACTGTGCCCAGCTCAATCTCATTTTACAAAGGAGAGAACTCAGAGTTTCTGAAATTTGCCTTAGGTCACACCACAAGCAAATGACAGAGCCAAGCTTTGGACCCAGGCATTCTGGCTTCAGAGTTTATTTTCTAACTACTGTACCACAGAGCTCTTTAAAGAGTAGGGGTCTGTATTGGGGCACTGATGGATAGACCCAGGGGCATGAGGAGTTCCACCATCAAATCCACTACTTCCCAGACTTCAAACCACCAACTGCCAACCCCACTGCTTTTCCTAAAAGCTGCCTCAGATCCTGCCTCCCTGACAGACATGACATCTAAATCCCCATGGCACTCTGTTTTATCTCTCTCTCTCTCTTATTTTTTATTTATTTATTTTTTTGAGATCGAGTTTCACTCTTGTTGCCTAGGCTGGAGTGCAATGGCGCAGTCTCAGCTCACTGCAACCTCCACCTCCCGGGTTCAAGCGACTCTCCTGCCTCAGCCTCCTGAGTAGCTGGGATTACAGGTGTGTGCCACCATGGCTGGCTAATTTTGTATTTTTAGTAGAGACAGGGTTTCTCCATGTTGGTCAGGCTGGTCTTGAATTCCTGACCTCAGGTGATCCGCCCGCCTCAGCCTCCCAAAGTGCTGGGATTACAGGCATGAGCCACCGCGCACAGCCTGTTTTGTCTCTCTTGATGCACACACTGCACATGTTACTTGTCACGAATGTTCATGTGTTTCTTCCCCACCAGATTGCTAGCTCCTAGAGAGCAGAACCTGGGTCTCAGCCATCGCAATTGCCACAGCACCTGGTACATGGAAAGTGCCCAGCCAAGGTGTGTGGTTGTTGAACAAAGAGATCCTGCCATGAATCCTTTTGTAAGTGCAATGTTCTTTTGGAACAGAGAGTACCAATTCCTTCATGTAATTTACTGAGGACTAGGATTCCCAGGATGAAGGAACTAAAGAGCAATGAAGCCCTCCTCTTGTTCACTGAGGTTAAGTGAAATCTCAGATCCGGGCACTTAGAAGGAGAAAGAGCAAAGAAAGCATCTTTGGAGGTAGGGGATCTTATAGGATTTCCCAATTTTTTCTCTCTCTCTCTTTCTCACTCTCTCACTGTCTCTCTCTCTGTCTCTCTCTCTCTCTCTCTCTCTCTCTCTCTCACACACACACACACACACAGTCTCTCTCTCTCTCTCACACACACACACACTCTCTCTCTCTCCTATTAGAAAGAAACACTCTCCTTGCTCGCACCTCCAGCTCAACCCCAAACTTCTGCCCTTGAGACTCCCCAGACACATTGCAAAGTTATCACAAAGGCTGATTGGCACTGACAGCCAAGCTCTTTGGCTTGAGCAGACCCTTGTTTAAGAGACATAAGCCAGGCACAGTGGCTCATCCTGTAATCCCAGCACTTTGGGAAGCCAAGGAGGAAGGATGATCGCTTGAGCTCAGGAGTTTGAGACCAGCCAGGGAAACATAGCAAGACCTTGACTCTACTAAAAATAAAAACAGAAAAATTAGTCCAGTTTGGTGGCGTGTGTGCTTATAGTTTCAGCTACTCAAGAGACTGAGGTGGGAGGATCGCTTGAGCCTGGGAGATTGAGACCGCAGTGAGCTATTATTGCTCTACTGCTCTCCAGCCTGGGCCCCGTCTCAAGAACAAATAAAATGAAAGAGACATAGATTGTCCTGCTTCTCAGACACATTTTTATCTAACACTGAGGTTCAGGAGGGCCGTTATAGCCAACCTCGTGCATCTCAAGAGACCAAACATTAACGCCAACACACCTGGGTTGGGGTGGGGATTGAGGAGGAAGGCTGGGATTTCAGGTCCCTGGCAGCAGGGGTGGGGTGGCTGGGGAAGAAAGGGGAGAGAATACACATGGGGAGTGGGATTTGAGCTGCGGCCCATAGATGAGGATGACTCAAAAGCTGAAGGGTGAGGCCTCCGCACAGGTGATCTCTCCTGGGGCCTAGACATGCCTGCTAGCTGCAACACACAATCTGCATTCTTAATGGACCAAATGATTTGGGAGACACCATGCTTGCTCTGAGGCTCTGTTTCCCTTCCTCTGAAATGAGGGGAACTTTTTCTATGCCACCTCACTCTCTATTGCTTTATGTTCTATCTGAGCCGCCTGAATAAAATAATGTTGGGAGGCCGGGCGCGGTGGCTCATGCCTGTAATCCCAGCACTTTGGGAGACCAAGGCAGGTGGATCACGAGGTCAAGAGATCGAGACCATCCTGGTCAACATGGTGAAACCCCATCTCTACTAAAAATACAAAAAAAAATTAGCTGGGCATGGTGGCACGTGCCTGTAGTCCCAGCTGCTCGGGAGGCTGAGGCAGGAGAATTGCTTGAACCCAGGAGGCGGAGGTTGCGGTGAGCCGAGGTCATGCCATTGCACTCCAGCCTGGGTAACAAGAGCTAAACTCCGTCTCAAAAAAAAAAAAAATAATAATGTTGGGAACATGTTTGGTCTCTTGAGCTGCACGAGGTTGGCTATAATGGCCACACACGCCACCATACTGGGCTAATTTTTCTATTTTTATTTTAGTAGAGACGAGGTCTTGCTGTGTTTCCCTAGCTGGTCTCAAACTCCTGAGCTCAAGCGATCCTCCTGCCTCCTTGGCCTCCCAAAGTGCTGAGATTACAGGTGTGTAACTTGCCAGCAACTAGGCATATATTAAACCTGCAGCCATGCTGGATGAGGCCTATCTTATCCCCTCCCATCCATGCTGTCTGCAGCCTCACGTGTGCAATGCCCCTGTACCAACAAAGGCAAACAGCATGTCAGGTGGTTGGAAAAACTAGCTAGATCTCCAGAGTGCTGGGAGAATGAGAGAGAAAAGAGGCCACCCCCAGAGCTGCATATGACTGATTTTCTTCTCTTCTGGTTTCCACCCTGTAAAATGGATCCCCCCTTCCCACCCCCAACTCCATTTCTGGAAGGTCTCAAGCTCCAATTAGAGCAAGGTCAGAGTTGATCATGGAGGTTGGGGGCATGTAGGCAGAGCCTGGATATGCTCTTGGGGAGTGTGGTCAAGGGGATCTATCCTTGAGCCCCAGAGTCCTGTCCATCTGCGTTTGAATCACACCTTTCTGCCACTTTTTAGCTGCGTGTGTCCTTGGGCAGCTCACTTAACTTCTGGACCTCATTTTCTTGACCTGTGAAAGGGGTAACAAAACTTACCTGGTAAGGTTGTTGTTAAGAACTAGAAACAATGTCTCAATACAAGGGACTGTTACTCCGTCTAGGCAAAAGCATATGCCAGGTGTCCTTAAAAACACTGAGTACCTGTGGGTTCTCGATCCGAAGGCAAACCAGAATTCTCCTTCTGTAACCCCTTTCCCTAGGCTAAAATAACTCACGATTTGGGGAGCCCTCCTCCACCACCCCAAAGATGGTCTGATCCTGCCAGGCTCCCACCTGGGGCAATGGTTGTCACATCCCGTGTACATCCCCTGCCAGTCTAGGTGAGGGCTATCAAGTTGCAGATGGAGGAGAGAGCAGGGCCCCAACTGCAGTGGAGAGGGAGGGGTGGGACTCTTGTGACCTACCATGGGAATGTTTTAAAACCCTCCTCCCATTGAGCTTTTGAAAAAATGATGATCCAGGAACGCAGGAACTGCGTCTGCTCCATTAGCAAGTGAAGGAGACGCAGCCGCCTCAGCCTTAGGGCTCTTGTAGCTAGAAATCCAGCCCTAGCTATAGGGACTGGGGAAGGTCTGAGCCAAGCGGCTGGGAGCCCAGGGATGCATGGAGGACAGTGTAGGTGAGTTGAGCTCTTAGTGGGGGTGGTCACTGGGCAGCACAGCCTGAGTTGGGAAGGGCCTCCCAGGAGAGATGAAGTCAAGATTTAGTTCTGGATTCTCTCACCAACACAGCTCCCAGAAGGGGTGGTCTAGGGTGTGGAATTGACTTTGGTCCCCACAGTGGGATTTGGTGGGGATCGGAGCGCAGGGCAGAAGCACATGCACCATGTGGCACATGGTCAGTGCAGGGAATTGAACCTGGGAATGCTGAAATCTCAGGGGTGTGGCTGCAATGGGTCAGTGGTCAAAGGCCCTTCTCATGGGTGGCCAGCTGGTTAGCTGTATAGTCAGTGTACAGCCTTGCTCTGTGCTATAGGCCAAGGTCAGCAGCTCGGGGCCCGTATGAATCTTTGAGCAGGTCCACACTTTACCTCTAGTCCTGCATGGCATTGCCACAGATTCACATGATTGACCAGTAGAGGGGTGGCTAGATAGAAGGAGGATAACAAAGTCAATCGACCCTCATCTCTACTGAGAAAGAATTCTGACCGCTGGCCCGAAGCCAGGATAAAGCGTGGCGCTGTCTGCTGGTCTTAAAGAGTACTTGCTTTGCCACCTGCCTGCAGTTCCTAGATTTTGTCCTATCTTCATTTTGCAGACTGGACATGCAGAGGCTGAATAATTTACCCAGATTCTTACAGCTGCAAGCAGTACCTGCTTACACTCTCTGAGTTCCCATTATGAAAGTCCTTCTCTGTCCTTCCTGTGGGGTTGTCCTTGGCATGCTGGGGCTGGGGGCTGGACAGGGTGCCCTCAGTGGGAGACTGTGGACAAGTAGAGGGTGACACAGAGGGTCCCTCAGTATGTGGCCTGGTGGGTGGACAAGGAATGACATGAGCTAGATGAGGAAGAGGCAGGAGGCAGGCAAGCCCTGGGTGTGGCCCTCCAGGCCTAGGCCATGGGCAGCCACTGGAGAAGCAGAGGCGAGCTGGTTGTAGTTCCCTGGGCACACATGGCTTTGCCATCCTTCTGCTGGATGAGGGTTGCTTCAGCTCATCAAATAATGGTATCAAGTCATTAAAGTACAAATTAGAGAAAAGGATAAGGGGATCATAGCACTTCCTTTGTGGAATAATTTCTTGTGGAGCTTATTTCATTTATTGCAGAGCAATCTAATAAGCCCTGACTCTCATAGTCACTTCAAACTGGAGTTTTAGAAATCCATCAATGCTCAAGGGTCTACACTGACTTCTTATAGCTTAGGCTGTAATTGGTCCCGGACCACAGAGTCAAAGTTCTGGGAAAGGTCAGCAACAGCTATAAAAAATTCCATGCAGTCGCTTATGGCTTTCTCCATAACATGAAAGCGGGGATCCCAGGGATCTCAAGGGAACCGGCCATGCTTTGGTGGTCTTTTCTCTGTCCAAAATGTCCTTTGTCTTTTCTTTTTTCTTCAGATGGGAATCTTTGTTCCCATCTGTAATCATTTTCCTAGCACACATTTTTAGATTTGGCATTGTTCCCACAGCAGTGTATGAGGGCCATATACTTTTTTTTTTTTGAGACAGAGTCTTGCTCTGTCATTCAGGTTGGGGTGCAGTGGTGCAATCTCGGCTCACTGCAACCTCTGCCTCCCAAGCGATTCTCCTACCTCAGCCTCCCAAGTAGCTGGGACTACAGGCATGTGCCACCATGCCCAGCTATTTTTTTTTATTTTATATTTTTAGTACAGATGGGATTTCACCATATTGGCCAGGCTTGTCTTGAACTCCTGACCTCAGCCTCCCGAAGTGCTGGGATTATAGATGTGAGCCACTGCACCCAGCCTCATGGCCATATACTCTTACCAACACTGGATATTTTAATTTTCTATGATGTAGTAAATTTGATAGCAACAAATGATAACTTATTTAATTTGTATCTCTTCAATTTCTAATGAAGACTTTGGTTTTTGTTTTATTTTGGCCCATTGTATTTATTCTTGTGCAGTTTTCTTCTTCACAGTGTCTTACTCTATCGCCTGGGTTGGAGTGCGGTGGCACGATCTCGGCTCACTGCAACCTCTGCCTTCCAGGCTCAAGCAGTCCTCCTGCCTCGGCCTCCTGAGTAGCTGGGACTACAGGCACACACTACCACACCCAGCTAATTTAATTTTTTATTTGTTTTAGAGATGAGGTTTCACCATGTTGCCCAGACTGGTGTCAAACTCCTGTACTCAAGTGATCCTCCCCCCTGGGCCTCCCAAAGTGCTAGGATTATTGGTGTGAGCCACTGTGCCCTGCCTGCCCTTTATTCAATGGGGTGTTTGCTTTTAAATATTGATTTGATAAAGCTCCCTATATGTAAAGGTATTAATTCCTTGTTTTTCATACTTGTTGCAAGTATTTTTATAGTTTATTTATTTATTTGAGACGGAGTCTCGCTCTGTCATCAGGCTGGAGTGCAGTGGCAGGATCTCAGCTCACTGCAAACTCTGCCTCCCAGGTTCAAGTGATTCCCCTGACTCAGCCTCCTGAGTAGCTGGGACTACAGGCACCTGTCACCACGCCCATCTAATTTTTGTATTTTTAGTAGAGACAGGGTTTCACCATGTTGGTTAGGATGGTCTCGATCTCCTGACCTCAAGTGATACACCCACCTCGGCCTCCCAAAATGCTAGGATTGCAGATATGAGCCACTGTGCCTGACCTTTTTATAGTTTATTGATGTCTTGAACCTTTTGAAAAGGTTTTTTGCCCATACAGAGATTTTAATTTTTATGCACTCATGTCTATCAGTGTTTTACTTTATGATTTCTGCCTTTGATGTGGTACTTAGAAATGCCTCCCCCGGCCAGGCGCGGTGGCTCACGCCTGTAATCCCAACACTTTGGGAGGCCGAGGCGGGTGGATCACGAGGTCAAGAGATCGAGACCATCCTGGTCAACATGGTGAAACCCCGTCTCTACTAAAAATACAAAAATTAGCTGGGCATGGTGGCACGTGCCTGTAGTCCCAGCTACTCGGGAGGCTGAGGCAGGAGAATTGCTT